>JANAVB010032420.1:0-103376 GCA_029216955.1 Iris pallida
ATATATATATATATATATATATATATTAATATATATATATATATATTTTTATATATATATATATATCTATATATATATATATATATATAATATATATATATATATATATATATATATATATATACACACAACACCACACACCACACCACACACACATATATATATATATATATATATATATATATATATATATATATATATATATACACACACACACACACAGATATATATTATAGATATATAATATATATATAGATATAATATAATATATATATATATATACACACACACACACAGATGTATATAATATATATATATATACATCTGAAAAAAAAAAAAAAATATACACACACCACACCCACAGATGTATATATCTATATATATATATTTATATAATATATATATATATATATATATATATATATATATATAACACAACACACACACACACACACAGATATATAATATATTATATATATATAATATATATATATATATATTATATTTCAGCAGCTGCTGCTGCTAGCTTATGCTACTGCTACTAGCTTATGTTGCTGCTGTCAGCTTATAATGCTGATGTCAGCTTATGCTGCTGTCAGCTTATCTGCTGCAGTAAGCTGCTGTCTTACAGCTTATGCAGTAAGTTGCTGTCCTGCAGCTTATCAGTAAGCTACGGTAAGCTGTAGTAAGCTGATGTCCTGCAGCTTATCAATAAGTTACAGTAAGTTATTGTCCTACAGCTTATCAGTTGCAGTAAGTTATTGTTCACTTTTTTCATACTCTAAACATGTAGATACATCTCATAACACATCTCAATGCATACACACTTTCTAATATGTATATACATACACACACATACACACACACAACACTTCCACACACCATCTAGACACACACTAATACCAATTGGTACTCTAATTACCAATTAATACCACACTTTCATATGCCTATAAATATCACTCATAAATGACACTCTCACACACAACACACACTTCCCTTACAACACAAATGCAGCAACACAACCATAAATACTAAACATCAAATACCCATATGCATATTCATGATACTCTAGTATCACACTACACCATGGTACGCCGTGATACTCTATTCTAACACCAACACCATCATGACACCAACATCCAAACCATATGGGACACCAATATATATATATATATATATATATATATATATATATATATATATATATATATATATATATATATATATATATATATATATAACAATTAGATCTAGAATAATATAGAAGAATTAACACAAAAGAGGCTCCAAAATACTCAAATTACCAAATCTGGCCATGCTATCATAAGGTACCATGACACGACCACTACATATCTCGTTGTGGACACAAGGACATAAGCACAAGCCAATTAGACACCAAAATTCTCTTGGGAACAAGTGTCAAACAATTGGTAGTCAAAAATCATAATTAACACAAATTGAGCATAGAAATCATCATTCCTCGTGGAAAAAAAATCTAGATCTACCAAATTGAAGGCTTTTAAAACCTAGATCTAGTATTAGAGAGTCAATTCCACCTATGGAAGGGTTCCTATGGGTCGGTGTTCCTAACCATGAAATTGGTGAAGAATAGAGATTATCCAATTTGTGTGTCCTTCCTTTGAAGAACTCTAAATTTGGACACGAGGAAGTCGAATCGGACACGGTCCTCCTTTCTTGGACTCATCTTCAAGCTTTCTCTTATGCTCCAAGCCTCTAGTTCTTCAATAGAAGAAGAATGAGTAGATTTGGTAGAGAATTGATGTTGGAATCAAATTCTAGATCTAGAAATTTGAGGGAATGGAAATATGGATAGAGAGAATTCCTTGAAGAAGAAATAAGAAGCTTATGGAAAGAAATTAAATTAGAATGTTCTACTAGTGGTCCACCATGTCATCTAATCTAATGGAATATTCTATTCATGATACTAACTCTAATTAATTCTAATTAACTAATATTTAACTAACACTAATTAATAATAAATAATTAGCAATATATAAAATTATTAAAATACCTCTAAGGTGAAAAGTGGTGGTTACAGAAAGTAATATTAAGTATGGCTACAAACAAATCGAATGACCGTAGTCTTATGTGGTGATCCCGGTCCTATAGCTAGTAGTCCTACGTGGTGCTCCCAATCTATAGTAAGTCTCTAAGTAGCCCTTAAGGGGTCTCCTGAGTCGAGAGTGGTCAAGTAACCAATTCTAGTATCGATCGAGAGTCAAATCAAGTAACAAGGAACATATGATCAATTCAAATCACTCAAGTAAACAACTAATTATAAGAGCAAGTGATGTGTGAAAATACATAAAAACAACTAATTATAAGAGCAAGTGATAGCAGGTGCAAGACATAAAAATAAATCATGGCTGTCACGACCCGCACCCGCTTTTCGGATACGAAGCGTGTCCAAGCCCAGCTACGCATCGAGCGGACTCCAGCCCATCTCGAATACGTAAACGCTGTCAAGGCTATGGTTTACCTTGCCAAATCATGGCAATGCAATCTATATCTCAATCCACAATAAGACTATGAAACATGAATGAACACTATGGGTCGTGGTCTGCAGCCCACTAGCATAAATGTCCGATAAAACTCTAAGAAATATAACAAGAGTCTACAACTGAAACAAGGAACATGATATCTCATGCTAAGGAATAAAAAGCACGAGCGGATAATAAACTCAATAACAATACCTGAATCCCGCAATGTATCATCACGTCTGCCATCCAGAACTACTAACTAACTCCATGCAATCAGCTACACCTGAAGAGATCATCAGGTCCTCAGAGGACTAGCAAGATACATAATATACATGCCTATCTAACAGTTTTATCATGCGCAAGGAACTAAACAAGAAAGAACAAGGACAAGACAAATGACTACGAACACGAACACGAATACGAACACGAATACGAATACTAGAACAACTACGCGTAAATGAACTGCCGAATGAACGAAACACGATGATCAATGGAAGAAAACCCTCATCCCGAGTGTGGACTCACGGGTTTGAACTAAGCGCTAACCCTCGTCCCGAGTGTGGACTCTCTGGCTAGCTCACGGCAAGACACCCTCGTCCCGTGTGTGGACTCTCTGGTGTAAATGGTCAACTCTCGTCCCGTGTGTGGACCCTCTGGTGCCATTTGATCACGACAAACACCCTCGTCCCGTGTGTGGACTCTCTGGTGCACCAAACAACCCTCGTCCCAAGTGTGGACTCTCTGGTTGTGTACAACGATAATCAAGGCTTTGGCAGTTCACTACACGTAACCGTTCTATGACACAAATCAAGCAAGGTACTGACGGGAACTCCAAATGTGAAACACAAGGCCAAAACATGAACATGGCTATAAACAATAAAAACAACTCCACAAAAAATAACACGAAAGCATATGTCCATATATGATTCAAGACAGTAAAATGAAAAGAACTGCATGTAAGTAAAACTGTAGAGGAAGGCAAGGTATACTTGCCTGGAGGTCCATTCCGTGTTGAGACTACAGGTAACAAGATTTCGTATCCAAGCTTAAACATGTGCTAGTGTTGTTATGGCCCTCATAGAACCTATCAAGCCCAAGTCAACAATCAAGTATTACGTATCAATACATGCATTCAACCAGATCTTTATTGAAGTTTTCTTTACGAGATAATTCCTCTTGTAGTTTAGAGATTTAATACTACATATACAACTTATATAAACTATATGATTTTAGGTATTTGTAGAGTACCCTCATAAATCCATATATGACATTATCATATATTTGTAGGAAATCTTAATATAGTTTTTGTCGAATAAAAATGTATACTTATATAATATCAAATATTAACCATAGGTATATAGTGTATATATACATAATATGATAATATATATCCATATACATGACTGTGAATGCAAGCATCCATTCAAAAACATATATAATATAACCATCCTACTGCTACAAAAATAGCTAAGTATTGTTGATACTTTTATATAACTTTAAGTTTGGAAAAGAAAAGGTCTTATTTGGAAACTTACCTTAGTAAAAAAACAAGCAACAGAACAAAAGTTCTGATACACGAGTAGGCTTTTCCTCATTGTTAATAATAAGGTATGGAGGGACTTATGTGCAAACTTACCTTCAAATACTTGCACCATCTGAAAGAGAATATAAGGCTCCTTATTCCTCGTTTTCTTCTCCATGAAATTTCCATGCATGGAGAGCCCGTCAACGTAGTCTTGTGGATGAAACATTTGGACTTGGTGGTCGGTCTCGACTATAGGTCACCACAAAACTGGTGTTGGTGTTCGAACTCTAGGCAAAGCTTCTTTGCGATGGCGTTCTAAGGAACGAATAATTTCGGTAGTTGCCTATGGTGTACGCTGCGGCTGCACCCTACAATCTTCGGCAACGTCGGATATATGGGTTCACGTGACACGTCGGTAGAACTGCACGCAGCGGTGGCTGCCAGCGTCTTCGTTTGAGCAAACGATAACATCTCCAAGGGTCGATGGCGAAGAAGCGGGGGTGACGCAGCTACGTCGGGATCCAGGATGACGGCGCCACTGGTTCCTTGGTCTTCGACAGGGGCACGAAAGGACGGCAACGGTCCCTGCATAGTCTGGCGGTGTGTCTGCTGATGTCGCTGTCGAACTTGCGTGCGGTTTCCGGTGGAATGCGTCGATCACGTCGTGGGGAAACCGATCCAGTCAAGCCACAAAGCTCCAACCTCCGCTCCGTTGAATCGGTCGAACGTAGATGTGTCGGACGAGATGCGGCGTCTACGCTCCTACACGAGCCTCGCCGAAGCTCCGAGGGAGGAGAACGTGGAGGAGGAAGGTGTAGTCTGAAGATGGCGGCTAACAAAAGTGGAGGCTAGGGTTTTGAGATATCTTGCTGTTGTACGTACGCAACTATTTATAGGAAAAATGGTAAGGAGAACGTGTAGGCTTGGGCTGGAAAATACAGGTTGCCTGGGTCGGGCTTCAGCTGTTTTGTGGAGGGCACGGGCTGGGATTTATAAGAAACTAAGTTCATGTGCACCTCATTATAAACCGTACTCATAATGCAAATGGACATTAATAGAGCTAATTAATAACAATGAAAGCAAGTTGCCTTTACTAATTATTACCATCAGATCATGAATCGGCTCCCACATGGTTTTGCATGTGTGAACCACACACATGAATTGAAGTATTGAACCTTGAGTGGAGACAGCATATAAGCATGTGATGGGCACGAAATGGAGAACCGGTTCCACTTTGTTCATTTGGAAACTCTACCATGTTGGGTCAATCTTGAGACCTTTAGCAATTGGGTTTTTATTCCTAGTAGGATTTTGTTTCTAAATGGCCAAGGTTGTGGCCCATATAAACACTTGTAACCTTTGATTTTATTTAACAATAATACAACAACAGCATTAATAATAATGATGCTCTTAACAAAATAAATAAATCAATAGTAGTTTTGGTGAATGTATCGTACACACCCCTTTTTTTTTGGCTCCCGAAAATTGTAATACTATTTCTGAAGATCTCCATCTAAATCAAGTAAATAATATAAAAAAAATAATTTAAAAATTTTCGGAAAGGGGAGCTACAATGGCAATGCAGCATGTACATAATAGAAAATAAGACATGAACAAGCAAGAATAATATGAAACATGCTTGTAAATAACTGTACAAAGTTGGCAAGGTATACTTGTTGGAGTTTTGTCCAATCCGTGCTGAGAATGTAGTACTAAAATCTAACCAACCATCCATGAACCAATGAACCAATGAACCATACTCCATGCAATATCTATCAACCCCAAATCATAAACAAATATGTATTATTCACTATACAAATATGACTATCAATTCCTACCTAGAGAGCTTAGGTCATTCCAAGTCGCATATTACCTATGTTATCTACGCCATTTATTAATCATACCATCTAAAACTAGGTAACACTAGTCTCTACAATCATGATTTATTTGTTAATAATATAAATTACAGGTTCTAGGTTTAAAATATTAAGTTTGGATCTCGTAATTCGTACAACGAAATCTATGACACGCAAATCAAGACATGATGATCAACCACAAGGTCAATAATCTTATCTTGGCAATCCATATGGTCACTTTGTTAATTTTAGCGATATAAGATCACTGGAATTAACTGATCTCAGTTTCGACGTACAGATACCAAAATACAAACATAATATAAATTAGTTATAATTAATGGTAACACAGAAAGTAAAATCTAACAGACGTCGTCAGGTGATGAAACAGACATCGCCAACGTGTACAAAATAGTCAAATTAGCTAGGATAGCCTACATATAAGTCCAATTTTGGACATAGGGGCAAAACGGTAATTTTAGGTCAAAACTGTGTCCTTCGTTGGACCCGCTTTGCACCGAAAGTGTGCTAGAATCTATGGTCTCTACAGCCGATAAATTATAAACCTATGAGTCTAGTTTTTGATACAAACTCAACGGTATGTCCAGTTTTGGATTCCGATGGGCTGTGCACAAAATCGTCTGTTGAATCAGATCGTAGACCCGCCAAAACGGCGATCCGATCAACTGTCTCAGAATCTGACCAAAATTGGCTCACATGAACAAAAGATGATATAAGTTTTGTCACGATGTGATGAACGTGCACGGAATAATTAGGATTTTTTTGCAGAGAGGCCGATATGATGTTCTTTGATCGATACGCCTCGAATTCGTCACGCACACGCAACCAATTCGAGTTCTGTCAAAGCTCACACATCCGCAACATCCGTATACACCTTTCGATGCCTTCGAGTTGCAAGCAAAGTTGCCTGGTTTGTCGGGACGGACCTCCTATCGGTGAATTCCGAAGTTTCAAAACTGTTTTACCCCTATTTTCCTCGACTTGTTATCAGAAATTTCTCACTAACCAGTAAACCAACAATAAAAGTAAAAATAGGTTTTTGATGTAGGTTATGTTAACTACAGGACTGTTTAATTAGATTTCAAAAATATTTAATAATTGGGTAGATATTTGCCTTCCAAACAGAGGCATTGGCTTGGTTTATAAACTGTTTATGAATAATTGTTTGTCAATGTTTGCGTCAATTTTCTAGACAATCTAAGGCTGTTACTTAAAAACTAACTAACAGGGATCGAGGTCGTATAGATTGTGTTCATATATGTTCAAATAGTTTATGAAACAACTAAACAAAGATGGAGAAATTTGTACGCGAAGTCGGCTTAAAACCCACTGATACTGCTATTGTTGCTGCGGTGCTGCAGCTTTGTAGCACTTTTCGACATGTTTCAGGCAGCTGGTGACAGTCCTACGGTGCGCGCGGAGGTTGGGTGGCCATTGGGTCGTCGGGGGTGGCCTCTGGGTTGACTACGAGGGGTTGGCGAGGTGTTCTTCATAGGTTTTTCCAAAAGGGACTATCGAAGCCAATTTTATATATCCTTGGTTTTTAAACCAAGTTTTGATAGGTTTTTGATAAAATTTGGATTTAAATTTTAGGTTTGGTTTGAAGAGAATCTAATCAAGATTTCACAGAAAAAATTCGATTGGATTTTGACTAGAATTTGATAAGGGTTTGAAACCTTATCTTCGAATTATGTTCTCGGTCTTGGAGGGGTCAGAAAAAATTGGGATGTTTATTTCGCGAGATTTTGAAAATATCGTGAGATGTATTATATATATATATATATATATATATATATATATATATATATATATATATATATATATATATATATATATATATATATATATATATCAGCAGATCCTGCAAGCACGCCAGGGAGGGCTTTTGGCTCTCCCTGGGGACCTGATTGGTGTCAGGGCTGGAAGCCGTTCTTCGCCCCCCCCCCCCCCCCCCATTTTGTCTTTCCTTTTATCGTTTGACAGCTCTTGAGCTTACTTGAAAAGGCTTCGGCATTTTGCGCCTATACATGAATAAAGTTGTTTTTTGAAAAAAAAAAAACACACACACACACATATATATATAGACGCACACACACACATGTAATAAATACATGAAATATTTATAGAAATATAATAAAAACAACCAGTTGTAATATATATTCATAAATTTTATTTACTAAACTTTATAACTAAACTCTCTCTCTCTCTCTCTCTCTATATATATATATATATATATATATATATATATATATATATATATATGTATATATATATATATGTATATATATATATATATATATATATATATATATATATATATATATATATATATATATATATATATATTCATAAATTTCCCAATTCTATAAATAGAATTCAATAATATAAATAACTATTATTTTATTTATATACTTAATTTATGCATACCTTTATGTATAAACATGTTTATTGGTCCACAAAAATAAAAATTGTCATATAAAAAAAATATAGCAAATAACATATATATTATATGTAACAATCCTTATAAAAAATAATACTTATTTGGACCACTAAAATAAATTATGAAATATATATAAAATATATGTCAACATGGACGTCTTTGGACACATACTATCTCTACATGGGTTTGGATTCGGTTCGGGTCAAATTCGACTAGTTTGGCAAAATCAGGTTTACTAAAAAGTCAAGTCTTAATAATTAATTATTTAAGCTATTTTATGGGGGTTAAGCCATGACTTGACTTGTTTTCCTAGAAGGGGCATATGGCTAGGCATTTCCTACCCTAGCTAATACACTTAGTCAAAGCACACGACTACACTATTAGTGCCATAATTCATAGTCGTCATACACCTCAAAACTTAACTATTACTAAGACCATATATCCATATATAATAATAAATATTTGGTTTTAAAAAATATATATAATTCAAAAATCACTATTTAAATCAAATAAATAATAAAAATATTTTAAAGTTTCTGGGGGTTTACAATGATCGCGAATAGAATCGAAAGTTAAGAAAAGATGCGATTTGGCATAATCAAAAATATAGTCAAGATGGTGTAGTCACGATCAAATTACTATCTAAGCATGGTTACGATCAAAACATCTAAGCATGATTAACTATACGACGTGATTGGTCATGACTAAGAATAATCAATATTCAATCACGAACATCTAGATACGATCAAAACTACTTAGCCACGATAAATACATAAATTTAAAAATGATACGTTTTGACACGACTACGATATATGATAAGGAATAAAATTAAATTGTCTATGCACAATCAGGAATAGAAATCTAGTCACAGTAAAAAAATCATGATCAAAATCGAAATTGTTTTAGTACGATCAACTACTTAACCAAAATTATTTAGGCACGATCATAGAATCAAAATCTATGTACGATTATGAATCTAGTGGAATGGAAACAAAATATAGCATTAGGTTTTTAAACGATTATCAGAAGAAAACCAAATGATGATTCGAGAATAGGAAAGGTAAGAAAGAAAGAAAGTACAAGGTTTATTGAGAAGTCGTGTAATAAGAAATATGGTACCAAATCAATGAAGTAAAAGTGCAGGGATTTATGGATCATGAAAAATTAATAATCATATGTCAAAAGGATATACTCTCTATAGTATCCAAAAACCGTATGTATATTTGAAGTCACTTTACCGAGAATTCATGTCCCGCCAGTGTACATCTGGCTGCAGTAAACTCTTGGTTCCATAACTCAAATAATGATAGGTTATACTTTATCCAATATTGATAGAACAATTCAATAGATCAAAATGATACAATTAGGACATAATTTTAATAATATTCGAAAACCTATGCATACCTGAAATTACTTCAACTTAGGGGTCATCTCTTTCTAGTGTACCGCTGGCTGCAATGATGTCACAGTCTCCATGATTTAGATAAATGGTAGCAGTGCGCATCTGCCTTGCCATAATAAGTCACCGAATATTCTCTCAACTTTATCTATAAGAATTTTCAAAGGAGCTTCTAGAAATTTAAGCAAGTTCCAAATTAATCATGATAGGAAGAGATATAAGAATCTGTCCTTTAAGTGTAAGTATTAATTCCTCAAGTTTAAGTATCAGCTCTTTAGAATCAAACGATCGATTAGGACAAAAATGACCGAAGCCAAGAGAAGTATAAGTTTCTAAATCCATTTTTCACGGATATTCAATGATTGAGGGAAAAAACTTGTATACCTTAAATTTCATCAGAATTAACATACGAATAATTGAATTATGTTAAGCTCAACTCAATAAATGGAAATAATAATACCGACTCTTAGAAAAAATAGATATGGACCTATACTGAAATTATTTTAAGAAAAAAATTCCTTATGCTTATTGAAAAATAAATAAGTAATACGAGCTTTATGATATGATGATGTTTAGAGAGGAAAGAAAAATTAAAAAATGAACAATTACAAATGTTAGGTGTACGGTAGAATATTAGCAGTTAGAAATAGAATTCCTATTCTGTGATTGGACACTTTGTTAAATCCTTATCATGCTAGTACGCATAAGAGGCCTGATGAAAGCGGCAATATTCTGAACCACGAGAATAAGTCCACTAGACTCATGCATGTTATCTCGACTCGAGCGAGCGTTCGTGCAGATGCGATCAGTCCATGAATGTGCCTCGATTCGGGCATAGGATCAGAGAAGTTACCTTGTCTTGTGCGTGCGGTCGAGCGGGTGCGACCGCTCCATGGACGTCCTTTATCTTGTGCACGACTAAAGGGTGCCAATGTTGGTAGAGGTGCAATGACAATGATAAAATGCCATGAGGACGTGCAGGCACCCCACCAACGATCCCACAACATCAGAGGCTTGATGAACATGGCATAATCTGAGTATGAACGGGAAAAAAAATATTATTCAACTACAGGCTCGTAATAGTACACTAATCCTAAGTTCTATTATGACATTGCACTATTTGCGATGATAGACCTGCATGGGCCATCATAAAAACTTATCACAATCCGCTCCAACTTTTGGGATACCAATACATGCTCAAGTCCAGCCTACGCCGCAACATCTGCGGTAGTATGTTGCCTATATCTCACAATAAATCCTCAACAAATACCAGTATATATGTTAGTCTATTTGCAAACAATCGATAGAAAAACTCAGTTGCAATCCCTAAGAAGAGATGCAAAGAATGCAGTTGCAATCCCTAAAAAAGAGATGCAAATAATGCAGTTGCAATCCCTAAAAAAGAGATGCAAATAATGCTGATTGCGTAGCCTAAACGATTAAATAAAAATCGAATCGCGTTTGCAATAGCGGTTTCTCGAAGGCAACAAGAGATGATCAACAACAGTTGAGTCTCAGATTCTCGAAGGCAACAGAAAGAGGAAGGAAGAAGAAGTGCGGATCTCGCTGGGGTGTTGAACACCGGCGCTCAAAGCTATACCCGCAGTACGGATAAGCTCCCAGGAACCAGCAAGTTCAGGAGAACTTTTGGAACGCTCGTAAGTCAATATTTGAGACTTGAACGGGCTTCCTGGACTTAACAGACTCCCTCAACTCTCTTCTTGGTGCCTCTTTCAAAGGAGGCCAAGGGGCTCTATTTATAGAGTGGAGTTGAGACTTCACCTCTTCTCCTATCCGATGTGGGACTAAAATACCAATACTCAAAAATAGAGTTTGATATTTTAGATCATCCCACAATCAGCATAGAAGTGTGCCGGTCCACGCCTACCCCCCGAACACTCCCGTGCATGCACGAGACATCCTGGAGTCCGTGTCCGAGTCCGAGTCCGCATCCGCACAACAAAAATTAACTTTCATCCTTGTTGGATTTAATCCTTTTTCCTTCTAGAAAATACTTCCACATGGCACAAACTTGTGCCCCACTACACCTCATGTGCACACCTCAACACAAGCAATACATTATATTGAGATAATCACCATTTGGTGTAGCCGATGTGGGACTATCTTTTCTAGTCCAAAGGCAAAAACACCAACAATCCCCCACATATCTCAATATATGGGTTGAGCGTTCCCCACAGTGATTGTCCATCATGCATTTAGGAGAGATGTCGCTACGACTTGAATCTTCCCGCATAGGTTAAATAACAGCATGATACAAGAATGGACTAAGCCTTGAATTCTGCACCATAACTGCAATTCTTCCTACTCACATAGTGACATCAACTGTGCTTCTGGCTGCACATTGAAGGCCTTGTGCCAGCCTGGTTTCAGTGTATAATTTTTGGGCGTCTACAAGTTTACCCTCAAGAGACGGCCTGATATCTCTATCCATACACTATAGGTGAGTTCTATATAAAGAGTCATTGGCATGAAGCATTGCGCTTCTTTGCGGTGCTACGCCGCTATGACATGGCTGACAAAGCCAAGGCATTACCCCTACCTGGGAACCTCATCGTAGTGTCATACTACTGTAGCATGAGGTCTCAAGCCTCTTTGTAGTGCCAAACTACCCAGCATGAAGCCTTGCGCTCCCTTGTGGTGTTACGCCACTATGACATGGCTTGCAAAGCCGAGGCTTTACCCCTACCTGGGTACCTCATCGTGGTGTCATGCCACTGTAACATGAGGACACCGGCCTCTTTGTAGTGCTGCCTACATCTCTTTATTACGATTATGCAATATTAGGCTACCTGCCTATATGCGGTGCTACGCCGCCTGTAACTTGGCTAACAAAGCCGAGGCATTACCCCTACCTGGGAACCTCATGGTGGAGTCACCCCACTGTAGCATGGAGTTGTAACACTCCTTTGTGGTTGTTGCGCCACCATGCTTCCTGTAAAGCATAACAGACCTTCACTCAGTCTGAGAACTCATTAAGGCATTATGCCATCCTTCTCACAGGATCAATTTTCCGTAGAAAATTCATAGTAGACAACAGTGGTTCTGGGTCCAAAACCCTTACATGTTCCGCAGAACAAGTGCCCACTGTTAACTAATATTTTTCCAGTCAATAGTCCTCCCTTGAATCAAAAATTAGATATCTGGTAGATTTCTCTTTGAACCAATAACATAAAATTTATTGATAGGATTATAATGACACAATATTAGAATGCCTTCAAGCCCATCTTCCTTGCTGTGTCCTCGACCAGCTGACGCTTGAGACCCTTCGTGAACGGATCCACCAGGTTTTCCTGACTCCGAACATCGATCACTGCAATGACGCCCCTTTTTATGAGATCGTTCACTGCTCTGTGCTTCCACCGCACAGTCCTCTTCTTCCCGTTGAAGAGTTCATTTGATACCACTGCTGCTGCCGTCTGGTTGTCACAGTATATCGGAATCGCCGGTATCTGAGCCCCAACCATTGGAAGGTCATACATGAGCTCCCGAAGCCACTCTGCTTCATCTGCTGCAGCGTCCAATGCAAAGAATTCAGATTCCATGGAGGAGCGAGATAACATAGTCTGCTTCTTCGACTTCTACGATATAGCAGCTCCACCCATGGCGAACACATATCCACCTGTGGAATATTCGCTCTCCACCTCTGAACACCAGCTAGCATCACTGAAGCCTTCCACTACTGACGGATCTCCGCTATAGTATAGTGCATATGTCTGAGTCTTCTTGAGATATCTCATAACATGCTTCACAACTTTCCAATGCTTTACGCCTGGATTGCTCGTAAATCGACTCAACATTCCCACTGCAAAGGCTATGTCAGGTCTTGTGGCAGTAGTAGCGTACATCAAACTTCCGATGACGCTAGCGTACTCCAACTGCCTGACGCTCTCCTTCGAATTTGGCTCCAGTTTCAGATCACTCCTGTACGGTGTATCAATAATAGGAAGATCTTGATACCCGTAGCGAGAGAGCATCTTCTCAATGTAATGAGACTGTGACAGCGTTATTCCAGTGCCTGTCCGGATGATCTTGAGCCCCAAGATTACGTCGGCATCCCCCAAGTCCTTCATACTGAACTTGGTCGAGAGGAATTTCTTTGTCTCTGTGACGCAGCTTAAATCCGTACCTAGGATTAGCATGTCGTCCACGTATAGACAAACGATTACTCCTCTTCCGTCAGCAAACTTCGTATAGACACACTTATCTGTTTCACTGACCCTGTAGCCATTTGACCTTATCACCTTGTCAAACTTCTCATGCCACATTATGGGAGCTTGCTTCAAACCATACAGAGACTTCATCAACTTACAGACTTTGTCTTCCAGACCTCTGACGACAAAACCTTCTGGTTGTTGCATGTAGATCTCTTCGGTCAGCTCGCCATTAAGGAATGCCGTTTTCACATCCATCTGATGTATCACCAGCTTGTGTATTGCTGCTAAAGCAATTAACAATCTGATAGTTGTCATCCGAGCTACTGGAGCATAAGTGTCAAAGTAGTCGATCCCCTGCTTCTGAGCAAACCCCTTGGCCACTAGTCTGGCCTTGAACTTGTCAATGGTTCCATCTGCTTTCATCTTCTTCTTGAAGATCCATTTGCATCCGATGGGTCTTGCTCCTTCTGGTAGGTCGACCAATACCCATGTGTTATTGGAGGTGATTGAGTCAATCTCGTTGTCAATCGCCTCCTTCCAGAATATAGCATCTCTGGTCTTCATCGCCTCATCATAGGTAAGCGGATCTGCTTCCACATGATAGGTGACGAAGTCATCTCCGAAGTCTTTCGGCCTCCTCGCTCGCTTAGTTGACGGCTCAGCGAGTTCTGGTTCAGCTGATGTCTCCTCGACAACAGCTCCATCTTGGACTACCGGTTCGATAAAGACCTCTGTCTGCTTCGCACCCTCATTATTCTCCGGAATATCCGCGAGAACAATGTTCTTGTGCCTTGCAAACTTTTCTTCAAAATATTCAGCATCGCGAGATTCGATGATATGATTTGACTCGATATCAAGGAATCTCCGAGCATCACTCTTCTCGGCATACCCCAGGAAGATCGCCTTAGTAGTCCTTGTCCCCAGCTTCTGAATCTTCAGATCCGGGAGCTTCACATAAGCCAGGCACCCCCACACTCGAATGACATTCAGGTTGGGTCTGACTTTGAACCAGAGTTCATGAGGAGTTATGTCGGAAGTTGCATATGGCACTCTGTTCAGAATGAAAGTGGCCGTTAATGCAGCTTCTCCCCAATAGCACTTTGGGAGACCCGCAGTCAACAGCATAGAGTTCATCATCTCTGTCAACGTTCTGTTCTTCCTTTCTGCTACTCCGTTGGATTGAGGGGAGTACGGAGCCGTTGTCTCATTGATGATTCCATGTTCTTTGCAGAATGATAAGAATTCATGAGACCGATACTCCCCGCCTCGATCACTCCTCAGCCTCTTGAGTTGTTGTCCAGTTTGCCGTTCAGCCTCGGCCCTGAACTCCTTGAACTTCTCGAATGCTTCGTCTTTAGATTTGAGTAAATAGACGAAGGCATACTTGGAGAAGTCATCGATGAAAGTAATGAAATACTTCATCCCGGCCTTTGTAGAGAATTGTTTGAAGTCACAGATATCTGAGTGAACCAACTCCAGAAGATCTGTGCTTCGATGGACCCTGTGGAAGGGTTTCCTAGTGATCTTCGTCTGAGCACATATCTCACATTTCTCTACCTTACCCCCACACTTGGAGATAAGTCCTAGACTAGACATTTTGTTTATTCGCTTACAATGAACATGTCCTAGTCTATTATGCCATAACTCAAGAGAGTAATTCAAACTAGTGATAGCATTGACATTATTATGCTGGGTTACAACAAGCTGAATTTTGTACATTCCTTCAGTCTGAAAAGCTTTCCCGAAGAAAGTACCCTTCTTGGACATCACCATTTGGCCAGCATTGATGTCCATCCTCAAGCCTGCGTTGCAGAGCAGGCTCCCAGAGATCAGGTTCTTTGCGATTGCAGGAACATGCTTCACACCTTGAAGCGTCAGAATGTTCCCCGATGTAAGCTTCAGCTCCACCGTCCCGATCTCCAGTACTTCAGCTTGTGCCTGGTTCGCCATCATGACTTTCTCGGAAGTAGGCTCATAGGAGACGAACCAGTCCTTGTCTGAACAGACATGACATGTCGCGCCAGTGTCTATCCACCAGTCCAAGTCTGCCCCCATAGTTGCAACCTGTGCTATCATGGCAACCTGATTAGTAACCAAAGAAACCTTGTTAGGCTCACCTTGCTCTTTGGGCTTGGACTTGCATTCACTTTTATAGTGACCCTTCTTGCCACAGTTGAAGCAAGTCACATGGGACTTGGACTTCTGTTGCTTGAATCCTGGACCCTTCACTTTCAGATTCGAGAAGTCCTTCTTCTTGTGGTGAGAAGCCGCCTGCTTCCCTTTGTTCTCTCTGGTGGCTTGAACCAGATTTGCCGTTGCTAGTTGCTTGGATAGGGCGTCCAACTTCTGTTGAGAGCGCATTTCGTCCTCAACATGAATCTCACTGAGGAGATTATCCAGGCTAATCTCCATCTTCTTCCTATGCATCCTTGCATAGATGTTGCTCCATTCTGGAGGAAGTTTTGCCACGATCCCTCCAACGACGAACTTGTCGACGAGGGGCATGCTATCATCCTCCAGTTTCTGGCGCAGCTTCAGGAACTCTTTCACTTGGGGCAGCATGGTCTTCTCGTCTTCAAAGACCCATTTGTGGTATTTTTCAACCATGAACATCTTCGACCGGGCCTCGTCGTCGTCATACAGCTTCCCCACGGACTCCCAGATCTCTTTGGCAGAAGTCTTCTTTGTGTAGGACTCGGCCAGAGAGTCTTCCATGGAATTCAGGATCAGCAGCCTGCATATGCTGTTATCCTTTTTCCACTTCGTCTGCTTGCTCGTAGCAGCGGCCAGAACAGCAGCAGATCCTGTTGCTGGAACGATTGGTTCTTCCTCATCCAACACGTGATCAACATCCACGAGTTGAAGGTTCAGAGTCACCTTTCGCTTCCAGATCTGGAAGTGTTCACCGTCGAATTTCTCCAACTTGTTAAAGCCGGTATCGACAAGCGAAGCACGAGTGTTTTCCATCGAATCGTATAGCTTTGAGATTGTTAGTCTATTTGCAAACAATCGATGGAAAAACTCAGTTGCAATCCCTAAGAAGAGATGCAAAGAATGCAGTTGCAATCCCTAAAAAAGAGATGCAAATAATGCAGTTGCAATCCCTAAAAAAGAGATGCAAATAATGCTGATTGCGTAGCCTAAACGATTAAATAAAAATCGAATCGCGTTTGCAATAGCGGTTTCTCGAAGGCAACAAGAGATGATCAACAACAGTTGAGTCTCAGATTCTCGAAGGCAACAGAAAGAGGAAGGAAGAAGAAGAGCGGATCTCGCTGGGGTGTTGAACACCGGCGCTCAAAGCTATACCCGCAGTACGGATAAGCTCCCAGGAACCAGCAAGTTCAGGAGAACTTCTGGAACGCTCGTAAGTCAATATTTGAGACTTGAACGGGCTTCCTGGACTTAACAGACTCCCTCAACTCTCTTCTTGGTGCCTCTTTCAAAGGAGGCCAAGGGGCTCTATTTATAGAGTGGAGTTGAGACTTCACCTCTTCTCCTATCCGATGTGGGACTAAAATACCAATACTCAAAAATAGAGTTTGATATTTTAGATCATCCCACAATCAGCATAGAAGTGTGCCAGTCCACGCCTACCCCCCGAACACTCCCGTGCATGCACGAGACATCCTGGAGTCCGTGTCCGAGTCCGAGTCCGCATCCGCACAACAAAAATTAACTTTCATCCTTGTTGGATTTAATCCTTTTTCCTTCTAGAAAATACTTCCACATGGCACAAACTTGTGCCCCACTACACCTCATGTGCACACCTCAACACAAGCAATGCATTATATTGAGATAATCACCATTTGGTGTAGCCGATGTGGGACTATCTTTTCTAGTCCAAAGGCAAAAACACCAACAATATATTTATATCCAATTACAACATAACTAAAGGAAGATAGGATCATGGGAAGATAAATTAAATTATAAAAATCAAATACCAACGTCACAAGTCTGAACCTTATCAAAACTGAAAGTAAATTTTTACATCAATGGTCTAAGTTATTACTGATCCTTGTGTAGCATCCATGCTGTCTATTCCTATCATCTTGTCCTATAGGCCATAAAAGCTAAGGTAAAAATCATCGTCACCTGCAATATAACCAGTCAGAAAAGTAGCAAAGTATAACCCTATTGCAATAATGCAACTCAGCACAAAATAAAGCTAGATAAATAGAAATGTAATAAAATATAACAATAAGAGAATATGTATATGAACTGGAAACAGTAAACACGTACAAGAAGACTACTGGCAAGAACATGTATAAACAAGACAACTGGAAAATAAGCATGTACAAGTAAGACTAAGACTAATAGGCAATGTGTGTGAAATACCTTTCGACATGTGAAGGGTGGCTAATATGGCATATCATCTCGATGGCTATCCACAATAAAATGTATGGCTAACCCATATGTGAGTTGTATGACTTAGCTATCCATAATAACAATAGTTGGCTTTATTCACATACCTACTTAGCATTTCCTCTCTTGACTCACTAACATAGAAATAACAAGCGTGGTACAACAAGTCCTATCGTGTTACAATTGTGTCACAAACTAGATACTAAATGGAAACACGATGAAGAATAACATTATAATGTATTAAGAATATAAAATAATAGTGTGCTTGCCTCGAGTTAAGTTACAGTCAACGTGCGCCACCGAATCATAATTTGGTTGAAAGTTATTACAATTATGGCTAACCTCTACTAATTCAATAAATCACCGGCCATCTATGGATTATACGAATTAAACAAAATATTAATCAATTTTATTAATTTCTAGAAAATTATTATGTTGTAGATCTATGTGTCAGCTTTCCAAACATTAAACGGTTCGCAAAGCGGAGTTCGAGATCTCCCGAAAGCTCAAAAATAATATGATACATCAATTTTTGGACAACTGGTACTCAAACAATTTTCCAGAAACTTACGTTCATAATTACAGAAAATAAATTATAGTTTGGAAAGCTAACCTCAAAACGTTCTAACAAAAAAACTGGAAGTAAAATGGAGTCCAGAGTTGGTTGCAACAGTTTCACAAAGTTGCTACAGCTTCTGAAAAACGAGACTGAATTTATAACGAAGTTTAGGCTATTGTGGACGAAAAAGAGAGAAATTTCAGAAAAGGGAAATATGAGAGATGTTCATAAGTTCAATATGTATATATAATGGGTAGCAATTACTTAATTAGGATTATGTTGGAAGAAAAAATGCTCTCATTAAATAGATGGAGATTTTTTAAATAGATAAGAATTAAGAATCCAATGATCAAATCTTTCCATAAATTTAAGGCTTAATTGCAACTTGATACCCTCAACTATTCCTGTTTTTTCAACTTGATATTCTAAACTTTTTTACTCAACAACTTGATACCATCAACTATTTATTATTTTCAATCTGATACCCAAAATTTAAAAAAGGACAAAATTATCCCTCCCTTTTACTTTTTAGCAGAATAGTTTTTGGGTGGAGGGGTGTAGTTTTGAAATTATATTAGGGATATTTTCGTCCAATTTTATTTCAGGGTATCAAGTTGTTACAAAAAAAAGTTTAGGGTATCAATTTGAAAAATGGGAATAGTTGAGGGTATCAAGTTGCAATTAAGCCTAAATTTAAATCGAATAAATATTTAAAAATTAATTAATCAATCTAATCCAATATTTAGTTACCATACATAAATTAAAATCATATTTGTCTTCATCAAAGGATAATTCAAATCATATTTGCATAATCCAAAATTTTATTTAAAAATAATTTAGCAATAGATTTTTATTGGTCAAAGGTAATAATCAATCATTTCAAAACTAAATTAATCAAATCTAATTCTAATATTTAATAATAATAATAATCATTTAAACTAATATTTAATATCATCAAAATAATTTAAATAATATTTTCATAAATTCTAAAATCTAATTTTTGAAATTTTAATTTGGCAAAACCTTTTTATCATTCAAGAATATTTGTGATTTTCTCTATAGAAATTCAAATAAAATTTATTTTCTAACACATAATAAAAAAATAAAAATAGAATAAATAAATAAAAATTTGAAAATTCAAGCACATGGGATACAACCTGGGCATGACATAATGGTATCTGAGCCAGCTTTTACGTCCTTGGATTCATACTCGATTCGGTTCAAATCATAGTTACTTATGCTATTATTCAAAGTTTCTTCCACGATTATTCGAATTTGCTTCCATTACCAAAAAATTCTTTTGACCCCCTGGCTGCTCACTGGTGTTCCATAAGTCTAAAATATATTGTGATGCCCTGGATATGTTTGTTGATGATTCATCAGCTCGATTATGGCATTCATGTTTGTGGAGTTGTCACTCCCTGATTCCGGTATACGTATTTTTAGTACGTATACTGCTTATTTGTATTTACGTATATTTATACGATATTTATTTTGTTGTATTTCTTCATGTATAACCCAAATTATTTGACAAAATAATATTTCGTAAT
The DNA here is from genome assembly GCA_029216955.1 of Iris pallida. NCBI lineage: Eukaryota > Viridiplantae > Streptophyta > Magnoliopsida > Asparagales > Iridaceae > Iris > Iris pallida. The sequence goes on from JANAVB010032420.1 coordinate 20,389, forward strand.
TTATTTTCTGTGATTTTAGTTTACAGTTTTGGCTCTAATTGGGTGACATGTTCTCGGTTCACTTGAACCCGTTGGGTCATCATGAACCAACTTGGTTTAGGCTTTTATATAAAACCCCATTCCTTTTCTCTCCCCTCATTCATTCCTCATAACTCCTCTCATTTACTTCCTTCACCCAACCAAAGGCAAGTATCAACTTGCACAAGGGAGTGATCCATCATTTTCATTTTTACTTCAAAATTTTTACCAAAACTTGTTCTTCTCTTCATTCTCTACTAGATTAGAACTTAGAATTTTCTGATTAGAAGCTTTAATTTTTGTAGATCTAAGTTTTTAAACATTTTCGGTTCTCCTTGGTTTTGATCTACTAAACTCCATCATTTTCAAGTTTTAATGGTTCCATGTTGTAGAGAATTAAATTTTACTCAAGATTGAACTTTGAAAATCGAAATTTGGTTAAAATTTGACTTAGTTATGATTTTTGGAGTTTTTTTAGGGTTCATGGTTCTTCCCTCTCAGTTGAGGGGAAGAAGATGAACAGTGCCCCCGTGTCCGCGCCCTCCACGCGCGCGCATCCCGTGCCGCGCTTATGGGAGGTCCCGCGCCCCCGTGTCCGCGCCCTCCGCGCGCGCGCATCCCGCGCCGCGCTTATGGGAGGTCCCGCGCCCCCGTGTCCGCGCCCTCCGCGCGCGCGCATCCCGCGCCGCGCTGATGGGAGGACGCGCCCCTGCGCCCTGCGTGGTGCCTGCGCCCGCGTGGTTCCAGTACCAGTCCGCGCCTTTCGTGGTCCGCGCCCTCGCGTGTCCGCGCCTTGCGTGGTCCGTGCCCTTGCGTGGTCCGCGCCCTGCATGGTCGTCATGCGCCCGGCCGTTTTTCCCGCGCCCGTGTGGCCGTCCGCGCTCATGACCGCGCCCTCGCCCGCCATGCGCCCGCGCCATGGATGTGACGCGCCCGCGTTGGTTGGCCGACCTTGCCTTAGTACCTAGTCAGCCTGTCCCTGGTTTTCCATTTTTCATGCTACCTTGGCTTATATACGTGTATATGTATTGGTTTGTGTATGCGATATATCCTTACGCCTTTTGTCCTGAGCATGAATCTGACCCTGGAGAACAAAGTGTTCCTACTCGCTACATGTGCCTGAATGTCCCGGTTCTCGTTCATGCTTGACAAATGACTCGTAATCCCACGTGGCGCATTGCAATGTTGTATTACACTAAGGAGGGTAGAACATGTTGACATACTGATCGGCATGGATCCTCACTTGGGGTACTCGTACTACGGTACGACATTCTAGGAGGATGATCATGCAGGCCACAGCATGAACATCCAAGATTTCACCTAGGGCTTAATTAGGCAACTAAATATACTAGATGCATGGGGAGGGCAAAATCCCGAGATCGTGTTACACCAGCCGCCTTGAGATATTGTCTTGACGCGCCGGCTGGTCTCCACGGATACTGTGTCATCTGCAACGAGTGGATGATTGTATTCGATTAATTCCTGCTACATATTATATGTTTTAGCAAGGTAGCCTTGCGAGGGACCTGTGCTCAAATCATACCTGTCTACGCGAACCCCTGGGTTGGCTAGCCTTGCTGGAAAGATACGATCTGAGGACTCTGATAAATTAATGCGAGGATAACCTCGCCATACTAGAAACTCGTAGACTTGACTGGCCGTGAAAATGACTTGCTTGTATTTTTCTTTTACCTTCCGCGAGTAACTGAGGGAAGCAGACTGTTATGGTGCGTGATCCAACCCATGTTCTTGTTTGATTGTTGGGTTGGTTATCGCACTATGACAGGCTGCGGACCGAAGTTACGAACGGAAGCCTTAATTTGATTGTGATGTATTACTCCTGTGAATGACTAAGGAACATGGCCCACCGCGGTACGTGATCCAACCCATGTTCTTGTTTGATTGTTGGGTTGGTTATCGTGCTGCGATGGTCTGTCGACCGAAGTCATGACCAGGAGATCTTCTTACTTATATCTGTAAACTTATGTGAAGGTCATAGAGTGCGACGCGTCCCGGCTCCATGTGGCACCTTTTGTCCTTGTTTGGTTGTAAGGGTGCCAGATGGGTCCGACGATGTAGCGCTACCCTATAGCCGCAGCATAAGCTTTATTCTTATCATTATAACTGGGTTTTATCTTAACTCTTGTGCCCCTTTGGCGGTACTTACTATTCGGGGCTGACCCCGCTGGTTTTGTTTGGCCAGATTTCGTAGCAGAGCCTGAGGACACGATCTTCCTCCCTGACATCCATGGTGCATACTAGGAGCATGGCAGTTCGGGGACTCGAGTGGGTTTCTTCTCCACCACTCCTGCTTATACTTTTGCGGCGTTTAGCCACTGGCACCTGTTAGCCGGATTACTCGATATTTTGTGTCGGTACATAATTGTAATTAAACAGACTGCAGCTGTGTATAATTTTGTACTCCTGACTCTCTGAGATAGCTAAATTATAAAGCTAGTCTCTCATGATCATTTTGATGAAGCGTCAGGGACGCCTTACTGCTTTATCTTTAATGTTCATCTATTTGCTGATATGATTTGATTGATTGAGACATAGAACTCTGTGGGACCATAGGAGACTTGATTGTAGCATGTACCCCCCTAGTCTCTCGACAGCCACGATTGCCGTATGACGTTACGTACCTCATATGGAGTAGCTGGCCTAGTCCGTCCCCGTATTTCGGTACTGGGGCGTGACAAGGTTTTAGTGGTGGCCCATGCAGGTCTGCTATTCAGACTTGTGGGGTATTGCGAATTATTAGGAGTCTCAATCAAAACTTGTTTCCCTTGAAATTCTGTTTCGAATTCTCTGTCCTTGCCTTGATCGCTAACTTGACTTGCATCTTTGAATTCTTCCTCGTCCGGACTTGATAATCTTATATTCTTCTCCATAGGGGTGCTTCATTCTCAGTAGCAGGAGAGGCCCATGAGGAAGAGCAGCAAGAGCATGGCTCGACTGGGCAGCAACAGGGAAGAGAACCTTCTCCAGTGCAGGCACGAGCAGAAAGGGAACCAGAGGCAGTGCAGCCGCAGGTTATTGAAACTCCTGCAGCACCAGCAGCGACGGCAGTACCAGACGCCGTAGCACTCCTGGAGATCATCCGGGGGTTTCTTGTCACTAACCAACAGCAACAGACTCGGCAGCAGGAGCAGAACGTGTTGCTGAACCAAGGGATTCAGTTAGCTCTTGAGAGGAGTGCCGGGGTTGACTCGGGAGCATCAGGAAGGTTCCGTCGCTTGAACCCGAGGTATTTTGATGGCACGGAGGATGCCATCACTGCGGATGCATGGATTCAAGACATTGAAGCCATTCTTGTGGCAGCCAAGGTTCCAGATGATGAGAAGGTTGACCAGGTCAAACTGGTACTTCAGGATCTTGCCCGCGACTGGTGGGCATCAGAAGAAGTTGGTATAAGACGCCCTGTTCGTTGGACCACCTTCAGTGACAGATTCAAGGCCAAGTATTTTGGCGTAGTAGCTCGATATGAGCTCCAGCAGAAGTTCATCAGTCTCAAGCAAGCAGGCAAGACCGTAGATGGGTATGCAGCAGAGTTCTGCAGATTGTGTCGTTTCGCACCAGCAATGGTGGCAACGGAGCCAGAGAAAGCTATGAGGTTCCAGCAGGGACTTCATTTGGAATTATTGCAGCTTGTGAAAGGACACGACTATCAGACGTTTGACGCTGTCTTGACGGCAGCCCGGAGGCACGAGCTTACCCAGCAGAGGTTGGCATCAAGGGCAGGAGGTCAGAAGAGATCTCATTCCCAGGTTGGAGGAGGAGCAATGCAGCGAACATCGGCACCAGCACCCGGTGTACGTATTCATGATGCAGGAGCGCCACGGAGGACGGCCGTGTCAACTAATACAGCGCCAGTTCGGCATCAGCAGCCGAGAAACCAGCAACAGCGTCAGGGAGCACCCCAGGGCTGTACATTTTGTGGGAAAGCAGGGCACACGAGGGAGGTGTGCCGGTCAGCGAATGGCTTATGCTTGAGGTGTGGTAGTTCAGACCACCGTATTTCTACTTGTCCTATGATGCAGAGGCCAGGAGGGCCAGCTCAGCAGTTTCCAGCATTGCCAGCTCCAGTGGCAACCCCGAGTGGAGGGCCAGTATTAGCAGTAAGGCCCCTAGCCCAGCATCTACCAACGCAGGCTCAGATGTTCCGCCAGGCACAGGAAGCCGAAGGCCCTCAGAGGCAGCAACAGCATGGTCGAGGAAGGCCGCAACAAGGGGCTCCGCGGGGCCAGGCTCTCACATTGACCTTGGGAGAGGCTCTAGCGTCTAGTGACGTGGTGGCAGGTAAAATTCTCGTCACCTCATTTCCCGCTGTAGCATTATTTGATTCAGGCGCTACTCATTCATTCATCTCTGCACAATATGCTACATGGATTGGATTAGAGTTTGAGGCATTGCCGGAGAGGATGGATATACTCACCGGCAATAGGCTCGTAGAAGTTAGCAGAGTGCGCTTTTCATGTCCGGTAGAGGTGTGTGGGCATTTATTGCCCGCATCATTGATTGAATTCCCTATGGGAAATTTTGATGTTGTTCTTGGCATGGACTGGTTGAGAGACAGTCATGCGGTAATTGATTGTAGAGGAGGTAGGGTCATATTCAGCGTTCCTGGGATGGAGCAGTTCATTTTTACTCGAACCTTGAAGAATCAGGCCGGAGGCGTCATCTCAGCAGCAGTGTCAGAGCCAGGACAGATTCCGAGAGTGGTCGAAGATTTTCTCGACGTCTTCCCTGATGAGCTCCCAGGGATACCGCCAGTCAGAGAGGTAGAATTTAGCATTGAGTTGAACCCTGGAACGAGGCCTATTGCAGACAGAGTTTACAGAATGTCGCCGTCAGAACAGGATAAGTTGTATCAACATGAAGAAGAGTTGAAGTCTAAGGGATTCATCCGAGACAGTAAATCGCCCTGGGCCGCGCCAGTGATTTTAGTTCCCAAGAAGGATGGGTCGACGAGGATGTGCATCGACTACCGCAAGCTGAATGCAGTAACAGTGAAGAATAAGTACCCGCTACCAAGGATTGATGACCTGTTTGACCAGTTGAGCAAGGCCAGCATTTTTTCCAAGATCGATCTTCGGTCGGGATACTATCAAGTAAGAGTCCGGGAGCAAGATATACCGAAGACAGCATTCAGATCTAGATATGGACATTATGAGTTTTTAGTAATGCCCTTTGGACTAACCAACGCCCCCGCAGTATTCATGGATTTAATGAACCACATCTTTCTGCCGTATTTGGATAAATTTGTGGTGGTGTTCCTAGATGACATTCTTGTCTATTCCAGCAGTGAAGAGGAGCATGAGAAACATCTTAGGACTGTCTTGCAGACATTGAGGGAGCATCAACTTTATGCGAAGCTCGACAAGTGTGAGTTCTGGTTAGATCACATTTCGTTCCTGGGGCATGTAATTTCTGGGGCAGGAGTGTCAGTGGATCCGAAGAAGATTGAGGCCGTAGAGCATTGGCCGGTCCCGAGAACAGTTGCAGAAGTACGAAGTTTCTTAGGATTAGCTGGTTACTACAGAAGGTTCGTGGCGGACTTTGCCAGGATCTCTGCGCCCTTAACGCGTTTGACGCACAAGGATGTAGAGTTTGTTTGGTCAGCTAGCTGTCAGGCATCATTTGAAGAATTGAAGAAGAGGTTGATCTCAGCCCCGATCTTGACGCTTCCGGTAGGAGCGGGAGGCTTTACAGTATATTGTGACGCATCTGGGAAGGGTCTTGGGTGTGTATTGATGCAGCATGGAAAGGTGATAGCATATGCGTCTCGGCAGCTTCGAGACCATGAGAAGAATTATCCGACTCACGATTTAGAGTTAGCAGCTGTGGTGTTTTCACTCAAGTTGTGGAGGCATTATTTATATGGAGATCGAGTAGAGATTTATACTGATCATAAGAGTTTGAAATACGTGTTCACGCAGCGAGATTTGAACATGAGGCAAAGAAGATGGTTAGAACTGCTGAAGGATTTTGATGTGGATCTTCAGTATCATCCAGGCAAGGCGAATGTAGTTGCAGATGCACTGAGTAGGAGAGACAGTGCTTTTATCTTGACTTCGCAGAAGCACATTCTAGCAGATCTTCAGAATATGGGGATTGAGGTAATTTTACCAAGGGATATGGGAAGAATGACCAGCATGCAGATTCAGTCAACCTTGGTAGAGAGGATCAGGGCAGCACAAGCAGGAGATCCACAGATTCAGAAGTTGCGGTCGGAGTGTGAATTAGGCCGTAGGAAGGAGTTAGTGATTCATAAGGATGGTACGCTCAGGTTTGGAAACAGACTCTGTATACCGAGTGGAGACCTTCGGCAAGAAGTTATGTCCGAAGCTCATAGTTCTATTTACTCCATTCATCCAGGAGGAACGAAGATGTATCGAGATATCAGGCAGTACTTTTGGTGGAATGGCATGAAAAGAGAGATAGCGAGATTTGTATCCAAGTGTCTGGTATGTCAGCAAGTGAAAGCCGAGCAGCAGAGACCAGCAGGGTTGCTTCAGCCGCTTCCTATTCCAGAATGGAAATGGGAGCACATCACTATGGATTTTGTGACCGGTTTACCTAGATCCCCGACTGGCAAGAATGCAGTCTGGGTAATAGTAGATCGACTCACGAAGGTCGCTCATTTCCTTTCCTTCCGAGTTGGGCAGACTACTGAGCAGTTAGCAGAAATGTACATGAAGCAGATAGTAAGGCAGCACGGTGTTCCGGTTAGTATAGTATCAGATCGGGATACGCGGTTTACTTCCCATTTTTGGCAGAGCTTGCACCAAAGTTTGGGGACCAAGTTAAGATTCAGTACTGCATATCATCCGCAAACCGACGGACAGTCAGAAAGAACCATTCAGACATTAGAAGATATGCTACGGGCGTGTACATTGGATTTTGGTGGATCTTGGGAGGACCACCTCCATCTAGTGGAGTTCTCCTATAACAACAGCTACCAGGCTAGCATTCAGATGGCCCCGTTCGAAGCATTGTACGGAAGGAAGTGCAGGTCCCCTTTGGCATGGGACGACGTCGGAGAACGGAAGTTGTTGGGACCAGAGATGATCACGCAGACGGTGGAGATAGTTAAGTTGGTCAGAGAGCGCCTTCGAGTTGCACAGGACCGACATCGTCATTGGGCAGATCAGCATCGTAGGCCTCTAGAGTTCAGAGTTGGCGACCAAGTGTTTCTGCGGATTTTGCCAACTCGGGGTATCATTAGATTTGGAACCCGAGGAAAGCTTAGTCCAAGATACGTTGGTCCTTTCAAGATTCTCGCTCGGGTAGGCGATGTGGCTTATCGACTTGCCCTTCCGCCTTCGTTAACTGGCATACATGATGTGTTTCATGTGTCCCAGTTACGTGGGTATGTCCCGGATCCGAGTCATGTCCTCGATCATTCAGAGTTAGTCGTTGGTACCGACTTAACTTACGAGGAACAACCCGTATCTATTTTAGACCGGCGAGAGAAGGTACTCAAGAATCGGACGATAAGCCTTGTCCGTGTTTCTTGGAATCATCACTCTCCGGGAAAGTCAACTTGGGAGCGCGAGGACGAGATCCGATCTCGGTATCCGCATTTGTTTGGTTTGTGAGGTATATCTTTATGCCATAATGACGCGATTCCACATTCACTACACCTGCTTGTATTATACTTTTGTGATGTAGATAATAACTGCTTGTTAGTTAACTTGCATGTGATTGTGCCTTGCTTGTCCTGATCTTTCAATCCTGTCTTGGCTGGAATTCCGAGGACGAAATTTTTCTAAGAAGGGTAGAGATGTCACTCCTTGATTCCGGTATACGTATTTTTAGTACGTATACTGCTTATTTGTATTTACGTATATTTATACGATATTTATTTTGTTGTATTTCTTCATGTATAACCCAAATTATTTGACAAAATAATATTTCGTAATTTATTTTCTGTGATTTTAGTTTACAGTTTTGGCTCTAATTGGGTGACATGTTCTCGGTTCACTTGAACCCGTTGGGTCATCATGAACCAACTTGGTTTAGGCTTTTATATAAAACTCCATTCATTTTCTCTCCCCTCATTCATTCCTCATAACTCCTCTCATTTACTTCCTTCACCCAACCAAAGGCAAGTATCAACTTGCACAAGGGAGTGATCCATCATTTTCATTTTTACTTCAAAATTTTTACCAAAACTTGTTCTTCTCCTCATTCTCTACTAGATTAGAACTTAGAATTTTCTGATTGGAAGCTTTAATTTTTGTAGATCTAAGTTTTTAAACATTTTCGGTTCTTCTTGGTTTTGATCTACTAAACTCCATCATTTTCAAGTTTTAATGGTTCCATGTTGTAGAGAATTGAATTTTACTCAAGATTGAACTTTGAAAATCGAAATTTGGTTAAAATTTGACTTAGTTATGATTTTTGGAGTTTTTTTAGGGTTCATGGTTCTTCCCTCTCAGTTGAGGGGAAGAAGATGAACAGTGCCCCCGTGTCCGCGCCCTCCGCGCGCGCGCATCCCGCGCCGCGCTTATGGGAGGTCCCGCGCCCCCGTGTCCGCGCCCTCCGCGCGCGCGCATCCCGCGCCGCGCTTATGGGAGGTCCCGCGCCCCCGTGTACGCGCCCTCCGCGCGCGCGCATCCCGCGCCGCGCTGATGGGAGGACGCGCCCCTGCGCCCTGCGTGGTGCCTGCGCCCGCGTGGTTCCAGTACCAGTCCGCGCCTTTCGTGGTCCGCGCCCTCGCGTGTCCGCGCCTTGCGTGGTCCGCGCCCTTGCGTGGTCGTCATGCGCCCGGCCGTTTTTCCCGCGCCCGTGTGGCCGTCCGCGCTCATGACCGCGCCCTCGCCCGCCATGCGCCCGCGCCATGGATGTGACGCGCCCGCGTTGGTTGGCCGACCTTGCCTTAGTACCTAGTCAGCCTGTCCCTGGTTTTCCATTTTTCATGCTACCTTGGCTTATATACGTGTATATGTATTGGTTTGTGTATGCGATATATCCTTACGCCTTTTGTCCTGAGCATGAATCTGACCCTGGAGAACAAAGTGTTCCTACTCGCTACATGTGCCTGAATGTCCCGGTTCTCGTTCATGCTTGACAAATGACTCGTAATCCCACGTGGCGCATTGCAATGTTGTATTACACTAAGGAGGGTAGAACATGTTGACATACTGATCGGCATGGATCCTCACTTGGGGTACTCGTACTACGGTACGACATTCTAGGAGGATGATCATGCAGGCCACAGCATGAACATCCAAGATTTCACCTAGGGCTTAATTAGGCAACTAAATATACTAGATGCATGGGGAGGGCAAAATCCCGAGATCGTGTTACACCAGCCGCCTTGAGATATTGTCTTGACGCGCCGGCTGGTCTCCACGGATACTGTGTCATCTGCAACGAGTGGATGACTGTATCCGATTAATTCCTGCTACATATTATATGTTTTAGCAAGGTAGCCTTGCGAGGGACCTGTGCTCAAATCATACCTGTCTACGCGAACCCCTGGGTTGGCTAGCCTTGCTGGAAAGATACGATCTGAGGACTCTGATAAATTAATGCGAGGATAACCTCGCCATACTAGAAACTCGTAGACTTGACTGGCCGTGAAAATGACTTGCTTGTATTTTTCTTTTACCTTCCGCGAGTAACTGAGGGAAGCGGACTGTTATGGTGCGTGATCCAACCCATGTTCTTGTTTGATTGTTGGGTTGGTTATCGCACTATGACAGGCTGCGGACCGAAGTTACGAACGGAAGCCTTAATTTGATTGTGATGTATTACTCCTGTGAATGACTAAGGAACATGGCCCACCGCGGTACGTGATCCAACCCATGTTCTTGTTTGATTGTTGGGTTGGTTATCGTGCTGCGATGGTCTGTCGACCGAAGTCACGACCAGGAGATCTTCTTACTTATATCTGTAAACTTATGTGAAGGTCATAGAGTGCGACGCGTCCCGGCTCCATGTGGCACCTTTTGTCCTTGTTTGGTTGTAAGGGTGCCAGATGGGTCCGACGATGTAGCGCTACCCTATAGCCGCAGCATAAGCTTTATTCTTATCATTATAACTGGGTTTTATCTTAACTCTTGTGCCCCTTTGGCGGTACTTGCTATTCGGGGCTGACCCCGCTGGTTTTGTTTGGCTAGATTCCGTAGCAGAGCCTGAGGACACGATCTTCCTCCCTGACATCCATGGTGCATACTAGGAGCATGGCAGTTCGGGGACTCGAGTGGGTTTCTTCTCCACCACTCCTGCTTATACTTTTGCGGCGTTTAGCCACTGGCACCTGTTAGCCGGATTACTCGATATTTTGTGTCGGTACATAATTGTAATTAAACAGACTGCAGCTGTGTATAATTTTGTACTCCTGACTCTCTGAGATAGCTAAATTATAAAGCTAGTCTCTCATGATCATTTTGATGAAGCGTCAGGGACGCCTTACTGCTTTATCTTTAATGTTCATCTATTTGCTGATATGATTTGATTGATTGAGACATAGAACTCTGTGGGACCATAGGAGACTTGATTGTAGCATGTACCCCCCCTAGTCTCTCGACAGCCACGATCGCCGTATGACGTTATGTACCTCATATGGAGTAGCTGGCCTAGTCCGTCCCCGTATTTCGGTACTGGGGCGTGACAGGAGTGGTTGTTGTTGACCGCGATCGTCTGAACGATCTGTTGCAAGGTATCATGCTACTTATGATGCACCTTGAATTGAGCCTCGAATCTGGTCTCGAAGTGAGTCTATCGTGCATCGGCTTGTTTTTGTTGTGCTTCCATCATGCGCAGTATCGCTCCATTGGATCAATCGAAGGTTCATCCTTCAAGCCGCTAGAACCACTCGAAGTACTCGAATTATTTTCGGTTGCCGTCTCTGGCAAAAGAAGTCGCTAACATTAGTCTAAAAAAATTATAAACTCATTGTAGAGAACAACTCATCTCATCGACACGAGGTCAAGGGTTCGAGATTCAAGACGGAAAGCCAAAAGATGTATAGCCATGCTCTAATACCAATATATCATGCCCTGATTCCGTAAAATCGATATTCATCCCCCGGGCATGATATCGTACGAGCCTAAGCTACGCTCGCACAAGGCATGGTCATAAGTTATCTAGAAATACAACAATAGATTATGCAGAGATTTCAATAATACACTTGTACAGAAGAAAGATTTCCTTTGTTGATAATTAACATAATTTACAAAGATTCGATTACAAGTAAAGGGTTATCGCGCGGGCTTACAAAATGACTCGACATGAGATAGTCGTTCCATACATTATGTCCCCTTATACAACAACAAAATAACTTACACCTGGAATTTGCTTCATCTCGGCGAAATTAGAGCGGGGTCTTCAAATGGTATGCAAGACCTTCGCACACAGGCAATGCTTCAAAATGTTCAAGCGTCGCGTTTAGTTTGTCCACCTTCAGTTTATCCTCGGCATGCCTCTCTAGTTCGCAGTACCTGTGGAGACGAAGGTTCATGTACTAGTGAGTGACTAATTAAATTCCACGATCTCAGTTGTTATATAAATTATGTGTAGCATGCAATAATTTAGTGATCTTTCTAGCCATTCTAGTCAATTTTATATGAACAATCGATAGACATAACAAAGTAAACTACATTGATCCTTACCCACGACATAGTCTCTACCCCTGCAATAGAACTTACCATGTTCTTCCTTGTGAATTAGATATCACTACCTCAATAGTTTATATGTGTGAAGGTCACTAGTGACACACCATCCTGGACTATAGTCTAGTTAGACTACCTAGTTAGATGATGATCCTTTCAGCATGGGTAACAAGCCCCGCTGGAAGTTCCTGAATCACTTGTGCTAGCATCAAGCACAACTATATTATTTTCTCCTATTCGAATCGGTCTCGTGGTCCAGGGTTACCTTACGAGATAACTAAAACCTTATGCACAAGTTGATCATGACTGTGCATGACTAAAACTAGTTACTCAAGTGTGGTCTACGAAATGATAAGAAACTTGACATCCTCAGTGTTCTACTATCGTTCGAGCAATTGATAGCATGTTTCCATTACCGTTGCATCATTCATTCATTAGTTCAATCTACTACTTTAACACAGTTCTATAGCAGGCCAATCATAAGTAAACATGCGATAGTGTTACAATTTACATTTCTATGTAAAAAAAACTTACAAATTTGTGTCTTCGCATCTATATCTAGCATTTCATGTTATCGATATCGTTGATTTATTGGAGACCAAGAGGGTCAAGGGCAGAGAGATCAAGCCACTCACAGTTGGAGAATTGACTAAGAGAAAAGGTCTTTGACACTACGCGTCGCCTACGATATCACCTGCAATCGCACCAACAAAGGATCAATACTTTTCCCTTTCTCTCATAATTTGATATGAAATGCGAAGTTCGAAGAATGCAAGCAATGAATTCCATTGAAAACATTCACAAAAACGCATTCATAAATCAACGCGAAAGAGGCAAGTGCGGCAACGAAAAACCAAGCAGCGGAGAGGTCTCTCGCGACTCAACCATAGAGTCCTTCCTTGATACGCAATTCGCTGAATATGGGACCTGATTTCGAAGAAACCAATCAATCACGAGGAAACGATCTTGATTCAATTTGTCTTGATCAATCGATACCGACAACGTTCCTTAATCGTGCTCCTCGCGAATGAGGAATATGGCACGGCGTTGGGACAAAGCACTACAAAACTTTTTCCCCCAAATATATATATATATGTTTACTAATTAAAATTATTTATTAAGTTAATATGGGCAACTAGATAATTACGGAAGCTGTATTTTGGTCCTCTTAAATAGTCTTACAAACAAGTATAATATAATAATATAATAATACAATAATATAATAATACTAATGTAATAATTAATTTAGAAGAATTAAGGCAACTGTCTTTTAGGCTTCCTAAGTAGTCTTAATAAAAATTAGAATAATTACAACATCTATCTTTTAGTCTTCCTAATAATAATTTATGAAATACGACACATGCATATATACAAGTGTTACATATAATGTGAAAAGTTTGAAGGCTTCACAAAAAAGTATGTTCCAAAAGTGCCATTTGTCCACCTTATACTTATCAAAATATGCTTAAATTAACTAAGGCTAAAATATGTAAATTACACTACTATCCACTAACATAATTATTAACCACTAATAATTACAAACATCCAATTATAATAAATTTACTTCAAATATTGTATATTATTTTAAAATAAATTTGCCGTACAAATATGCATTTAAAAAATGAAAAAAATAAACAAAAAAGAAGTGTAACAAATGTGCACGACTTCAAATAGTTAAACCACCTACAACACCAACAAATAAAGTGCCTACATTTTTAGTCTTTTACACTAAAATCAGATCAAAGTCAGATTTTTAGAGTTCATTTTGTTCATCCACCAAAACAAGAGTAGTCCACTCAAGGATTGTCACGTGTCAAGCTACTAGCCAAAACAAGTATGAATGTTCACAAAACTATTAGTGGTTTTAGGTTGGATGTGAATGATATATGAAAACCCTTGAATGGAAGGGTAAGAGTGCGTTTGGATGCATGTTTAAACTCAAAGTTTTTTAGTTTAAACATAACTTTATGTCTGAAAGCTGTTTGGCTGTCTGAATCTCAAGAATGACTTTTAAATATATATTTTTTTCTAGAAAAATCGTGTTTAAACACAGTTTTGAGAGATGAGATAAAATCCATTTTCTCAGTGTATGCTCACAACTTTTTTTTTCTCTCTCGTCCTTCTTACTCAATGTATGCTGGCGCTTCTCCCAAAAAATTTCTCCGAATCTACCGCCTCCCCCTCCCCCGCCCTCTCCCGTGCCGATCCCCACCCCTCCCGGCGCGAGTGCTGTGGATCCGCTCGTGGAGCCTCCACCGTGGATCCGCTCGTGGAGCCATCGCCGCCATGGATCCGCTCATGGAACCTCCGCCCCTAGACGAGGATCAAAGTCCCCTTTCCAGAACTCGAACCCTGGGAATGACAACCGTGACGGTACACGCCAATGGGGGCCGACCCTCCTTTTGGAATTCGAACCCATGTGTCGCATGCCTACGACGAGAAGGATGTGGAAGAGGCAAATTGGGTGGGAGGCGGTGTCGAAGAGGGCAGAGGCAACGGCACATGGGGCGACACAGGCTAGTGAGGGCCGTCTCCGCGGCCGAGTCCAAGAAGGAGGACAACAAGAAGTTCATGATGTCGTTGGATCTCAACCTTCCGGCTCAATTCGAGGAGAACACTAATAATCAAATAGGAGCGGTCGTGTTTTGGCATAGACAGAGGCTGAATGCCAGTCCCTATGCCGTGTGAGGGCAGCGACGGACTGATTATTTTTTATCTTTTATATTTTTTTAACACAACTAAAATATATTTTAAATTTTATTAAAAAAATATTTTCTAAATTTTTTTACCAAACAAAATCTTTAACTTCGTTTCTTAAAACTATTTTTCAAATGAAAGTCAAACACAAAGTCAGAATCTGTATACCCAGAAAATAATTTTATAATATATTCTTTGAAAATTGTTTTCAGAATCAAATTTCATAAAACCTATACAAACGGATCTAAACTTATACTCTAATTTTGGTGGGTGAACTAAAATGACTCATTTTTTTAGAGATGTCCAACATAACACACGAAATTTTGTACACTTTGCATTATATGTTATTTGGATTACTGTCTCTAATTTTCACACGGCTAATTATATGGGCACAGCCAAATTTGATTCATGCTAGCCCATTTTGAACTTTGGTTTATTTATAAGTTTGCCATTGAAGAAAGTGATCATGACTATCCCACTCTTTGGTATAAAAGTCAATTTTTCTAATTTTGCTCTTCTTCTTTCTCAACTCATCCAAGAAGAAGAAGAAGAAGAAGAACAAGAAGAACAAGAAAAAGAAGAAGAGGAAGAAGAAGAACAACAACAAAAACAACAAAAATGAGAATTTTGATGGGGTTTAAACCCTATTTTTCTTTCTCAACTCATTCTCACTATCTCCAAGTATAATGGGGTTTAAACCCTAATTTTTTTCCATTTCGAGTTTCGATTGACGGAGAAGAATAAAATGAGAAGAAAACACCCAAAAATTAAACCCTAATTTTCTTCTCATTTCTAATTTTGATGGCACCCAAAGGCTCCTCATAATGCACAAACCATAATATTGGTGGAAACCATAATATTGCTGTTCAACTAGTGTAAACAAGGACTGCCCAATTTTCTGGCAGTCCTACAAACTGAATGGACTGCCAGAAAATTGGGCAGTCCTAAGTCACAACATGTGAAACAAAGGACTGTCCATTTTTTTGGCAGTCCTTACTGTATGTTGGACTGTCAGAAGAATGGGCAGTCCAACTCACAGCATGTGTAACTTTGGACTGTCCAACTATCTGGCAGTCCAGTCTATATGTTGGACTTCCAGAATAATGGACAGTCCTAAGTTTCATATGCTGTGACTTAGGACTGCCCAGTTTTTTGGCAATCCATTCAGTTTGTATGACTGCCAAAAAATTGGGCAGTCCTTGTCGACGCGGAGTTTTCTCGTTCGTTCATACTTGGGTTTAATTTAAATGGGTAATTTTTCACTCCGTATGTAGTTTAATTCATTCAAATGTGCTACAAAGAATTGAAATAAACAATGTAATTGATGCTTGAATTTTTCAAATTAATTTCTACGATTTTGGAAATAAATTGAGAAAGAATTTGGGTGCTTGAATTAATTTCTTCAAAAGAGGAGGATGGTGAAGAAGAAGTGTAAGATGTTGGGGATTTAGGAGTTGTGGATGAGAAGAGGAAGATGTTGGGGATTGAGGAGAGGTGGAGGAGAAGAGGAAGAAGAAGAATAGAGGGGTGAGGGTTTTGGAAGAGAGAGAATGAATTTTGCAAATGAAGGAAAAAAAATGAATTTTTTTTGGGAGGGGGTGGGGGGGAGAAATTTGGGATAGCTAAGATAAAAAATTGGACTAGTCTTGTGAAAAACAAAAAAATTTGGGCTAGCCACAATTCGAACTAGTCATGATCATATTTGTATGTGCCCGTATAAAATGCCTTTTCACACATATCCACTCACCTCTCTTCCGCGGTTGGATTCGGAGACCGTCCGCATAGTAAAGAAGCCCCAGTTGAGTTCGGTGGGTGTGGAGGTGGCCAGCTCGTCTCGTGACTCTCGTCGACGTGATTCTTATTAGAACCCTACGCGGCCCCTCTCCCCTGCCATTGCATTACCGGCAGCCCCCCCATACGTCCAAAAAGCCGGAAAAAGAGGAGGCTTTTCTTCTCTTTTCTTTTTCTTTGGATTGTAAATTGAGATATGGGAAGAAGAGAAAGAGACGGCAAGAGCCCATCGGAGTCCGACACCGACAAGGACGCCGAACGTCGAGGCCGGAGAAGAAGTAGAAAGAGCTCCTCTTCCCGTCGGCGAATAAGCCCATCCGATGACGACGATGAGTCCGCCTCGGATTCCGGATCCGAGTCCCCTTCCCCTTCCAGAAGCAGCAGAGGAAATAGAAGCAGGAGGAAGAGCAAGAGGGAGATCACCGACCAGGAGATCATCGACTACCTCGCCAAGAAATCGCAGAAGAAGGTTCGGTCCCTTCTTCAACTTTCTAGGGTTTTACTTGAATTTTTTTTTTACAAGGGTTTTTTTCTTTTCTTTTTTTGAATTCTCGAACGTCATTGTTGAAAAGAAAATTTTCGTTTTGGGTTGTATATGTTGCAGGCGATGAAGGTGGCGAAGAAGCTGAAGTCGCAGTCCGTTTCCGGCTATTCCAACGATTCCAACCCGTTTGGCGATTCCAATCTCGGAGAAACGTGAGCCTTTTGAACTTTGATTTAGAAAAATAATACATGTCTTTCTTTGTAGTCGAGTCGATTTATGAAATTGATTAGCAACTTATGAAACTTATACCACCAAGGGGTTGGTGGTCCAATGGTAACACTGCTAAGTAAGGGAGGGGAGGAGTGAACGTGGGTTGAATCCCAGCTCGGACAAAACAAAAAATAAAAACGGGAATGGGAGGAGTCATGGGTGCTAGTAACCATGACATTGACGGTCATTAATGATTTGCCTTATGTTCTAAAAAAACTTACGAAACTTATGTAACTATAGTGCTTATTCCAAGTAAAAAGAAATGAGATGGATTTATCATACATCTAATTAGTTAACATTGGGTTGATTAAGATGGGATATCAAAAAGAATAGATTGCTTAGCCGCATGAGGTAGGAAACTCTTAGTATGGTTCTGAGGGAAATAATTGAGTCAATGACCCACCTATTCCAACCGACCGGGGAGAACATGCCATTCTAAGGGAGATTGTCAAATTGAAGGCACTTGGTCCGATCAAGCTGTCGAGTATTGGAAACAAACTATAGTGCTTATTCCATAAAGTAATTATATTGAAGCACATAATTGGTTAAAGATCATGATGCATTATTTGTATTACGAATAACCCTTGGGATTTTTCTTATTTGTGGTTGGTATTTGGTTGGTCAATCAAACTGTAGAGGTATTTTAATCGAAGAATGATGGGCAATGAGAAAATAGAAGTAGATGGAATTGATAGAAAATAATCTGAAGTATTCTTTCGAGGTAAGTGCTCTTATTGATGGTGGGACTTACAGATACTCGCTTAGAAGATTTTACTTCAGTGTTTTTAATCTTCTATACAGAAATAGATAATTAAATAGAGATTTGAAAATTTGACTGTGTTATATTTAATAGAATGTGTCAAAGGTAGTATGTATTTGTCAAGGTAGTCAAAGGCGCATGGTGCACTCGAGGCGCAAAGGGTCCATATCATCCGAGGCGCAAGGCGCACTTAAGACGCGCGTCCGAGCGAAACGAAGCGCAAAGTAAAATTAATAAAAAAAATACATAAATAAATAAGTAATGTAAGAAATAAAACCAAATAACATATTAAAACTAACAAAAATATGTTAAAACATAACCAAGTGAACTAGCAGAGCAACAATAGCACTCAACAGAACTAACAAGAATTTGTATTCTCCCTACACGCTTTAGTAAATTTTTGTTTTTCAAGTTCAACTTTAGCCAACTTTGGCAACCGTGGACATGGCTACCTCTCTTCCACTTGTATGAGATGAGAGTTATTTTTCTGACTCAAAATTTTATGTAAAAAACAAAAAACACGTAAGGCACGCCTTTCCTTGCTTGCACTTTGCTGAAAGGCGCACCTAAGGCACACGTTGGGTGTATGGAGAAAGACACATCGCCTAGTGAGGTGCGAGGCGCAAATGCTGCGTCTTGCTGCGAGTCGCGCCTTTGACTACCATGGTATTTGTAAGAATACTATGATGGTTAGGGTAACTTGGGGATACTTTGCTTGTTAGCAGACTATAAGTGTAACTATAGCTGCACGATTAGCAGCCTGTTATGCTATAGTCCTTGTGCAGCATAGAGGGATGGGTACTTTCTGTATCTAACGATTTGAAGACTTACCAGTTTTTAATCCATTTTGGAGTTAGCTAGTAGTCTTATTGTAAATAATGCTGCATTCTACATTCAAATGGAAGTCCCTTCTAATTTTTGTTTCCTGCAGGAGTTGTAGCAAGAACATTCACAATTAAATGATGATCATTGTAATTCTGTTTTTCTGAGTTAGTATCAGATTGCGGTGGTGTTGCATTTTGCTGTTATGCAGGAGACCTAAGTCCAAATCTAAGAAGAATAGATATATGGAAGTGACAAATTAGGAAAATGTGGGACACATATATCTTACTTGACATGTTTTAGGGTTCCGAATTTCATTATGCCCAATTGATCGCCATGCCGAACTCTCTGCCAACCTGGGTCCAATTTAATTCCGTGTCAGGTGTACATTGTGTCTCATACCGCCTTGACTGGTTTACAAGTTCTCATGGTCACTATTCAAATATTTTGCACCTCGGTAACTTATGCCTAGGTACTCCAACTTGTTTGAAAGTGTCTTTCCCTGTCACTTTATTGTTTTATCGATATTATTTGTTAAATTAACTATATCCATTCATGATATAAGCCAAAATATCATATTCCTCGGTTCAGAACAATGGGATATCCATCATTTCAATGGTTAAACACTTGCTATTTATCGCATTCATTGATATTTATAATGCTTATTGATAACTACATACTACATCTAAACTAATCATAGGACCACTTACGGACAAGATTTTGTATAATAATCATGGTTCATTTCTTTGATTTGTTTCCCTAATAACTCCAAACATGGTGTGCCAGATTTGTGTGGCGGAAAAAGATTGAACGTGATGTTGTTCAAGGCAAGAAGCCATTGGATATTTCAGTGAAAGCAGAAAAGAAGAGACAGAGGGAAAGGATGGTATGCAAAACGTTCAAAATTCGTGTTTTGTTTTTATTTATATTTTGTTGTAGCTTTCATTGAAGTTATACTGTCAGTATGTACCTGTAAGGTGCTTTTTGATCTGCAATCCAGGCGGAGATTGAAAAGGTCAAGAAAAGGAGAGAGGAGAGAGCAATTGAGAAAGCACAACATGAGGAAGAAATGGTTAGTTTGGAAATTTCTAAATTTATGTGCTTATTTTGTGAACGCTACTCAAAGAAATGAGACATATGGGCATGTTTTGCATTACTGTTGTAGGCACTGCTGGCAAGAGAACGAGCCAGGGCTGAATTCCAGGATTGGGAAAAGAAAGAAGAAGAGGTATGGGTAGAACATCAAGTGCAATCGCCCAACTTTGCTTTGTTCATCCTGCAATCCTTGTTTTTTCTGTTAATATTACTTACTAGAATTTTGTTGAACAGTTCCATTTTGATCAAAGCAAAATAAGATCACATATTAGATTGCGTGAGGGACGCATGAAGCCTATTGATGTTCTCTCAAAGAACCTTAATGTCTCAGATGACTTTGATATTGAAATAGACGAACCTTACATGGTATTTAAGGTAAATAATCCTCTTATCCACTTATTTTTTCAATTGATGCCTGGCTACTGTTAACCATTTCATCAAATCGACTGTAATGCCCCTTACATATGTTGATAACTGGAAGTAATTACAAATACAAAATTATATTACTTGAATAAAGTATGCTCATTTATTTCCTTTTTAATTGCTTTTGATGCCATTGACATTGTTGTTAGTTTATAAATGAAAATAAAATAGGAGCATGATCTATTTTAATCATCATATAATTTGAATGAAAAATCTTTAGAGAACATGAAGGAGAAACTTATGCGAGTGAATTGAGCCTTCAATGTTGCTATTTCAAATAGCTGTCTCTAGATCAGCGGAAGATAAACTATTGGATTTCCCTTAGGTTCCATCGTACAGAAGCCTTCAAAGATCTACAGAATAATGTGAAACAGGAGAATGTTTTCTGTCGTACTCCACATTGGTCTTATGGATATTTATATTAAAAAATATCCAACAAATCTCAGTTTGGCTGTTGGTTTGTTGAGATCATATTATCTCAACAATCCAGCAAACTCTGTTGTACGGTTGAGATCATATTATCTCCACAACACGACAAACTCCTATATCTTAACTATTTGAGATATCAGGATGGGAAGTTGAGATACTAATCAATATGGGTTCTATCGGGTCGAACCCTCAACGGGCATCTGATTTGGTATCACCCGAATTCCAACATCTCCCACTTGCCCATTTAGGGAATGTTGTCACACATACATTCCTCGTTACCAATATATCACAAAGTCTTTGATATAGACAAATGGACGGTACGACTGCACAGTCCATCTGCAAATGGGAGCACTATACCAAACCTATCATGGCTGGTATAGAGACAACCTAAATCATATAAAATAAGGACCCATAGTACCCTGGCCAATTTAGTAATACCAGATTATCTCTAATCCCGCAAAATAGAACTACTTAATCTCCTAGGCGCTAGGGGTGAGCAATGGTTCGGTTCAAACCGAACCGATATGTGAAAACCGACTGAACCAAAAACCGAATTTTACAAAACCGAAAACCGAACCATATTCATAAAAACTTAACAAAACCGAATTGAATTAAAACAATTCGATTTTCGGTCGGTTCGTTTCATGGGCCCAAGTGAGCCACGCCTTCACTAAAATTTTTTTATACCAAAAAAATAATATCCACCACTACTACCACTAAAATCATCATGATCAACAAAAAGAAACCATATCGAGAAGCTCTAGCATCTTCAATGGGCCTCAGAAGCTTCTAAACAATAAAATCTGGATTCATGTTCAAGTAACTTAATTGTTCATTTGCTAACAACCTAACCAAAATCACACACGGGCACAGAGGAAGCAGATAATTCATTCAACATGCAAATTCTTGAATATACAATAAAAAAGAGAGGAGTATGTTTTCACAAACTTCATCAAACCTAAGAATCCGGGAATAGTGTAGCAGCGGCAGCCTCTACGGCCCTGCACCGGCACACAGGGCACTCCAAAAAGTTCCCAATTTTTTCCATAAACCCATCAATTCCTTCATGCCCATCTCATCCCAAGATATGCCTGTCACGTCCCGATCCGGAAAATCGCTCGTCCTCGCTAGATTTTATCCGAATCATCGTCCTCGCTGGGGCATGATGCCGCACGAGCCTGGAGTTGCGCTCGTGCAAGGCAAGATAACGGTTCACATAGTGATTATCTCAAATTCGTAACATAAGCAGCGGAAGGAAACAAAGTATAACACAAGAATCTTTTTTATTCATAATGAACTGAAGATTACAAAGGCTCTGAATAGTCCAACATATATGCCAATTGGCTACAACGCTCAGATCTCTCTAGCTTACAAAGGATTACATTGTTTCATACATTATGTCTCTTTATAGCCACCAAGTAGTCTTCGACCGAACATCTCCATGTCGCAAGTCCGAACGTCTATGCGGTAGCTCCTCTTGAACGCCAAGGACTCCATGCCTCGGCACGTCCAAGCCAAGCTCCGCCCCGAGCCGATCATAACCTGAGCCTGCACATAAACTAGTGGAGGATTAGTGCTTTCGTCCTCGCTTCGTACTGATCAAGACCCGCTCACACCCAAACCAAACACTTAATCATTTTAGTGAAACATGCATCTTAATTTGTGCTCTTTCTATTTAGCCTTAGGATCAGTTTCATGGCAATGTTTATGCATAGCAACTTTATCATAACGTGTCCACTACCGTGTTCCTGCAGCAGATACAGTTAGGCATAATATGAACGTAAACATAGTGTTCGTGCTCATCTCCGTCCCATTTTCCTTAGCCTGCACTGGTTAGAACTTACGTAAGAAACCATATAATTCACGCAACATTCCGACCATAAACTTAGACAATGCATAAGGGTCGCAGGCCCTGCGCCTGCGTCCAACTCTCATCTCAGCCCACCGGCCCTATCTATATGAAGGTTACGGTGTTTCGCACCGTAATGGACTTGGCATCTCTTATGTGTAAGCCTACAATCACTTCGATACGGGTTGCTAGTCCAGTATCCGAAGGATCCCAAACTTACGGATATCATAGCTTATCACAACACTGGACGGTCGCAATCCGTCCGAATGATGTGCACCATAAATACCACACATAATTCCCTCCTAGGCCGAACGGTCCCGGTGCCTTGGCGTAACCGTCCGAGGGAAGCCGCACCCGTGCACGGGCCATCCGAGTCCATTGACCATGCAATACGTACCATAGCAAACACACATAACATTCCAACCAAATTCTCCGTTGCATAAACATAGTCTCGTTCCATAAACGGTTTCCCGTGCCATAAACATATTCGCGTCTTATAAACATAATCCACCATCCATATGGGGAGCTCCGTCGGCGTTATGCCCCAACACATCCATATTGATGCACGACGTCCAACGGCTTAGTCATCTTGTACTTATATTCAGCGCGTACCATTCGTGTGTTATTCTCATAACCTAGTTCCGTAATCACATAGTCATTTCGTAGCTTCCGTGCACGAGGGCACGCTCAGCGCTGTAATCCATGTTCTACGCCTAGTGTTCAATGTTCTCGGAGCCGTGCACATGATGCACATCTCAATATCGTCTTTCAATGTTCTACCATCATTTTCCTACCGCGATCCGTACACTTGATGCACGTCGCTTCAATTGTTCGATTGTTCAATGTTCTACCTTAATGTTCAACACATACTTAGACCTTTCGTCGCCGAGCCACGCTCGCTAACTCGATAACATCTTACGCATACAATGATATCTTTTATTAGACGTGAAGGAATAGGGAGAGAGAGTCAAGAACCCGCCCACCTTAAGCCGATACGTCTTGCCATCTCGCCAATTGAAGCGTCTCGCTTCCATAACTCGATCGTATAGCTAACTCCCGGACTTAGCCATTCTTTTGAACTACTCAGTTGATTTGGCCTATCGCGCCCATGCCACAATCCGTTGCAAGGCTACGATTTGGTTTCGCGGACACTTCATTGCATAAGGCAAAATGCCGACCTCTTATCGTCCAGCGTAAAAGTATAGCCTGCACACCAGATCAACTAAAGTCAGCACTTGCTCAAACGGGACTTATCCTTTGCATCGATTCGATTCATAGATTCCAACCGACTCAAAGCTTACCTTTGGCCAACGTAAATCTTGCATCGATTCGCATCGATACTTCATCGGGTCAACGTAACTCTTCGAGTCAACGACTCATCATAATGCACCGTGCGGAGCGGGACATTACATAATATACCACTCAAAACAAGGTTCGTCCTCGAACCGAAACCAACACTTAAATCCAAGTGTCTCGCTAGATCGTTTCACGATCTCGTGCTACTATCGTTGGAATCATACAACTTAGTTTGGATCATACACATATTTTAGGCGTCCCACCAATATATGTATTTCAGCCAAGCTCAGTTGTAGGATATCGGGACAACTATCAAGCTCAACTTAAATCTCAAGCACCAATCAGTCCGTACCTGACTTAGTCATATCTTAGCACATATTTCTAGAGTCCTGCTCGCAAACATCTTCGCATATAACTTGATCCAACCCATAACTTCGATCTCATAAGTTTTTCGACGGCCATCTAACGCATGCATTGCATTAAGCCGTTGCGCATCCGATCGCAACAATTCTCCGCAATGCTTACTTGCCCAATCGTTTCCTATCTCTTACATAACTCAAGTCTTTCATCCAATCATTCATAACATTTGGCCTTAACGACATGGACTATGTCAACATGTCACAAATTCCTTTGTCTACACTCCGTACTAAGTCTCGCACACAACTATCCTAACACGACCCACGTTCTCGAACTGCTTACGCATCGCGTCTGGGGCTACCCCCGCTAGGTAACTTATCCAGACATCATGCTTAATCTCTCCCGACCCAGAGGTCAACTTGAGTCTACGATGCTCAAAGGCAACAATCTTTCCGACCCAAGGTCTCTGATGACACGCCTATCTCTGATTCTCGACCGAGTACGACTCCTTACTCAATTCTCAAATCAATCCCGACTAGTTCGTTTCGTAACATAGATATCGCGCTCAACACACATAGCCTAACCGTTACTCAAACCGATCTACGACACCACTTTTAGGGTCATTCTATTATTCGTTGCTCTCGCGCATTGCAAAATTTTTTGCAATCGCCTTACCGCGTCACGACGCTAAGCACGTTCCTCAACATCCACTCGATCCAACATAACTTTTCTGACCATATCGATTATAGTACTCGCCAATTTTCGAAACACGATACTCACTCGCTTAGACTTATCCTTAACATGCACTACCTCATCTTTGATCCTCGACGAAATTTCTTATGCGGCTTCGTTAGGGTCATCCTATGGGACTTGAACATTCACTTGATTTGGCGGTCAAGTCTTCTAGGGTCATCTGCCCCGAAACTACACTCGATAATTGAAGATCATCAACGAGGGACAGTTACAACGAACCATGCTATGTCCTATCGCGGAGCCAAATCAATTCCCGACAATTCCTACGAGACTATCAATCCGACGAAATCCACCAATCCATAATTTATCTACCCCCGCGCAACTGATACGCCGTTGCTACTCGAATGACTCATATACTACCGTCGACTATCCTTGCCAGTCGTATGACATCTACTCGCCTCAAGTCCGAGTTTACCTATCCGTGATCATAGCTCGACACATTCCGTACTCATCAAAACCATCCTCGAACAACTTTCGTATCAAACCACAAGTCAAATCCGATTTTGCCATGCCAGGTAAGTTTGATCATCCCCGCTGTATGAATCACCATACCAGCGCTCACGCGGGACGATCGCCCTAATTTGACGTGACGCATGTGCGATGCTAGAGTTGCACTCGCATAAGACAAGAATGTCAACATAGTGGTTATCCATGAATCAATCCAGACACTTTCGTTTTCTTACGAGTAACATCTATCGACTCTCAAATTCTCCGAAGCATTCCTACCGTTAGCATCCAAACTGCCATAACTTAACTTGCATCTTATTCATCCAACAACAATGCTCAACACAATTCTCGTTCATTCGATCAGAGTATCCCCGAGTTATTACATATCGTCTTTGATACGTCTCAATGCCATTGTCGATATGCATAACTTGAACATCTTCCTTTCTCATAAGCTCAAACCCGTTGCAATCATTGCCATTATCCGAACTCGAATACGAATCAAGTCTTGCACTTTTCAAGATCCATTCAATTGTAACTACTTAACATCGTCGCGACACAATTTCAAATTCACATATCCATTCTCATATCCCTAACTCGCACTTCCAAATCGTGCTACCGACTCCTCGCGCTAACCCAGATCTGTTCACACGATTTCTCCGTACCTACTCAATACGTTCCGAACAAGCTTTCGTACTAACTCAACATAAATTCGACCGGTTCGACCATTTCCTCAACGTACATTTCTTTGCTATGCTCAGCCTATCGTTCGACTTACACTTAACGAATCCTCGTCCGATGTATCCTCCGTGGATATGACTTCGCACATAATCGTTCGACTCACTTCCTCAAGGCATACTTGCATCGACTTCTCTCAAGTCATTCCCACTCAAATCTCGGTACTACTTCGTCCGTTGAGGACAAACATATCGTAACAACATAATCATCTCGACTAAATCTATCGCAAGTCACCAAACGGCTTAACATAGCTATCGGTAAGTGGTATTCCATATACCACTCAGGATCGAGCCTATCATTATCGTTACGATACTTCGCTACACTTGCTCGCACAAGTGGTATTGCATATACCACTCGAAATCGAGTCATTACTCGACATCACATTCCGCATAGGTCCGACATCTATTCCTCAATCAACTATCCCGTACGGCGATCCTTCCGATCCCAGCTCTAGCGTTCGCTTAAGTTTGACATGCATTCACTCTAACCGTATCTTGGCGATCATATTGATCACACCCGCAACATTCGCTTATTCACATCCCAACGCGATATACGGCCAACATAAACATTTGCCTGCTCAACTCGACTTAGCGACCAACTCGACTCGTTACTATCGCATCCACGATCTTCCAATCTCACTCGTTGCAACTCGTGCAACAACTCATTTTCGATACTTACGGTCCTTACTCAATCCCGTGCAACATATCGCTATCCATACGCATAGCCATACAACACGTATCGTACCATATCGACTCGTTGTACCGATGCATCGAACGATTCACGACTTGTTGCACTCCGTGCAACCAACGACACATAACCGTTTGCATAGCAACATAACACGCATCGCCTCACATATCGATCCGTTGCACTTCGTGCAACCAACAACACATATCTCCTCGCACTTCGTGCGACCAACAACACATAACTTCTCGCACTTCGTGCGACCAACAACACATAACTTATCGCACTTCGTACGATCAACAGTACGCATATCATTGCACTTCATGCAACCAACATCACCATATTCGTTGCACTTCGTGCAATCAACGACTCACAACTTTCTTGCACTTCGGAAAACCATAAACTCCTAACCCGTTGCACTTCGTGCAACCAACATTCTCCGATGGTACCCGGAGATAGCGCGATAGTCACGACATACTTGTGGCAGACGTACGCACTTAATATAGACTTATTGTATGGAACATCCAATGTAGCGTCGAGCAGATCCATGAGCCATGCGGTTGCGGAAACAACTTAGAGTCAACTGAATTCGATAGCGAAACAACTGAGGGTCAAAGAGATTCGTTCACGGTCCAGAGGATGGAACCGCTCTGATACCAACTTGTCACGTCCCGATCCGGGAAACGCTCGTCCTCGCTAGATTTTACCCGAATCATCGTCCTCGCTGGGGCGTGATACCGCACGAGCCTGGAGTTGAGCTCGTGCAAGGCAAGATAACGGTTCACATAGTGATTATCTCAAATTCGTAACATAAGCAGCGGAAGGAAACAAAGTATAACACAAGAATTTCTTTTATTCATAATGAACTGAAGATTACAAAGGCTCTGAATAGCCCAACATATATGCCAATTGGCTACAACGTTCAGATCTCTCTAGCTCACAAAGGATTACATTGTTCCATATATTATGTCTCTTTATAGCCACCAAGTAGTCTTCGACCGAACATCTCCATGTCGCAAGTCCGAACGCCTATGCGGTAGCTCCTCTTGAACGCCAAGGACTCCATGCCTTGGCACGTCCAAGCCAAGCTCCGCCCCGAGCCGATCATAACCTGAGCCTGCACATAAACTAGTGGGGGATTAGTGCTTTCGTCCTCGCTTCGCACTGATCAAGACCCGCTCACACCCAAACCAAACACTTAATCATTTTAGTGAAACATGCATCTTAATTTGTGCTCTTTCTATTTAGCCTTAGGATCAGTTTCATGGCAATGTTTATGCATATCAACTTTATCATAACGTGTCCACTACCGTGTTCCTGCAGCAGATACAGTTAGGCATAATATGAACGTAAACATAGTGTTTGTGCTCATCTCCGTCCCATTTTCTTTAGCCTGCACTGGATAGAACTTACGTAAGAAACCATATAATTCACGCAACATTCCGACCATAAACTTAGACAATGCATAAGGGTCGCAGGCCCTGCGCCTGCGCCCAACTCTCATCTCAGCCCACCGGCCCTATCTATATGAAGGTTACGGTGTTTCGCACCGTAATGGACTTGGCATCTCTTATGTGTAAGCCTACAATCACTTCGATACGGGTTGCTAGCCCAGTATCCGAAGGATCCCAAACTTACGGATATCATAGCTTATCACAACACTGGACGGTCGCAATCCGTCCGAATGATGTGCACCATAAATACCATACATAATTTCCTTCTAGGCCGAACGGTCCCGGTACCCCGGCGTAACCGTCCGAGGGAAGCCGCACCCGTGTACGGGCCATCCGAGTCCATTGACCATGCAATACGTACCATAGCAAACACACATAACATTCCAACCAAATCCTCCGTTGCATAAACATAGTCTCGTTCCATAAACGGTTTCCCGTGTCATAAACATATTCGCGTCTCATAAACATAATCCACCATCCATATGGGGAGCTCCGTCGGCGTTATGCCCCAACACATCCATATTGATGCACGACGCCCAACGACTTAGTCATCTCGTACTCATATTCAGCGCGTACCATTCGTATGTTATTCTCATAACCTAGTTCCGTAATCATATAGTCATTTCGTAGCTTCCGTGCACGAGGGCACGCTCAGCTCCGTAATCCATGTTCTACGCCTAGTGTTCAATGTTCTCGGAGCCGTGCACATGATGCACATCTCAATATCGTCTTTCAATGTTCTACCATCATTTTCCTACCGCGACCCGTACACTTGATGCACGTCGCTTCAATTGTTCGATTGTTCAATGTTCTACCTTAATGTTCAACACATACTTAGACCTTTCGTCGCCGAGCCAAGCTCGCTAACTCGATAACATCTTACGCATACAATGATATCTTTTATTAGACGTGAAGGAATAGGGAGAGAGAGTCAAGAACCCGCCCACCTTAAGCCGATACGCCTTGCCATCTCGCCGATTGAAGCGTCTCGCTTCCATAACTCGATCGTATAGCTAACTCCCGGACTTAGCCATTCTTTTGAACTACTCGGTTGATTTGGCCTATCGCGCCCATGCCACAATCCGTTGCAAGGCTACGATTTGGTTTCGCGGACACTTCATTGCATAAGGCAAAATGCCGACCTCTTATCGTCCAGCGTAAAAGCATAGCCTGCACACCAGATCAACTAAAGTCAGCACTTGCTCAAACGGGACTTATCCTTTGCATCGATTCGATTCATAGATTCCAACCGACTCAAAGCTTACCTTTGGCCAACGTAACTCTTGCATCGATTCGCATCGATACTTCATCGGGTCAACGCAACTCTTCGAGTCAACGACTCATCATAATGCACTGTACGGAGCGGGGCATTACATAATATACCACTCAAAACAAGGTTCGTCCTCGAACCGAAACCAACACTTAAATCCAAGTGTCTCGCTAGATCGTTTCACGATCTCGTGCTACTATCGTTGGAATCATACAACTTAGTTTGGATCATACACATATTTTAGGCGTCCCACCAATATATGCATTTCAGCCAAACTCAGTTGTAGGATATCGGGACAACTATCAAGCTCAACTTAAATCTCAAGCACCAATCAGTCCGTACCTGACTTAGTCATATCTTAGCACATATTTCTAGAGTCCTGCTCGCAAACATCTTCGCATATAACTTGATCCAACCCATAACTTCGATCTCATAAGTTTCTCGATGGCCATCTAACGCATGCATTGCATTAAGCCGTTGCGCATCCGATCGCAATAATTCTCCGCAATGCTTACTTGCCCAATCGTTTCCTATCTCTTACATAACTCAAGTCTTTCATCCAATCATTCATAACATTTGGCCTTAACGACATGGACTATGTCAACATGTCACAAATTCCTTTGTCTACACTCCGTACTAAGTCTCGCACACAACTATCCTAACACGACCCACGTTCTCGAACTGCTTACGCATCGCGTCTGGGGCTACCCCCGCTAGGTAACTTATCCAGACATCATGCTTAATCTCTCCCGACCCAGAGGTCAACTTGAGTCTACGATGCTCAAAGGCAACAATCTTTCCGACCCAAGGTCTCTGATGACACGCCTATCTCTGATTTGTTGGCCCATTGGTCATATGGTCAACCTGATTTTAATAATTGATCAAAACTCTGTCTGGATATACGAAGCTTGTTGGGACATCTCAGCTTCTTGGACATAAGCAAGATTGGATATTCACTCCGTTCAAGACTGAAGATCTGTTTGTCTACTTGAGTCTGTACTTCTTATGCAATGTAATTTTTCACTTTATTTGAGTCTAGGAATACGTTGCACACCGAGTCGTACTGGCAAATAGGCTATCCCCAAAATAGTTCAAAATGTTTTTAAAATGACCTATCAAAATGTTTACAAAAAGGTTTTCAAAAATCACCAAAAATCTATTTTAAAACCCTAACCTAATCCTGACAGAACTCGGCCAGAGTTCGGCCAGAGTTCGGTTGGTGGCCGTTTGATTTTTGAATTCTCTGGAACTTGGTCCTCCTGCAGTTGCGGATTTGACCGAGATTTGCTCATCGAGTTCTGCCCGAATTCTGACAGAGTTCTCCCTTTGGAATTCCTATAAATAGAGATGGATTTCGATCATTTCAATTCACTTATTCACTTTCAGTCTTCTCTCTATCTAAAAAGCTTTCTGCCTTCCAAAGAGTTTTCTAGAGCTTTCATTTTCAGATCCCAAGCCAGTTACAATCCTCTAGTCGATTTGCCAGTGCGGTACGGTCTAGAAGTTTCTGAGAGATTGTAATCAGAAGGCTTGATTGAAGAATACCTCTTCACATTTGAAGTTGGACGAGTTCTTCGTATCAAAGCTCGCGTTGTAGAAGTTGCAAGGACTTCGTAAGAAAACTTGCGGTTTTTCCTATAGTGGATTCAACTGGTAGCAAGAGTTCTACCGACTGGATTAGTCCTCAACAGAGGGATACCAGTATACATCGCTGTCTTTGCGTTTGCTTTCTGAACTCTGCCTTTACATTATTTCAACTGTGATTATATACTGTGATTGTGTTGCTAACATTTTTTAATTAGCATTATTCCGCTGCCAACTCTATTCACCCCCCCTCTAGAGTATTACGCTTTACTATATCGTTCCTACAATTGGTATCAGAGCGGGTGTTACAGGTAAAGCGAGGTAACAGTGCTATTATTTATTCATTATTTATTAGATCACAGCACATCACATGGCTACTATGAAATTCACAAGTGAAGGTCAGGCCACAAACAGACCCCCACTGTTTGATGGTACTAACTACACTTATTGGAAAACACGGATGAGTTTCTTCTTGAAATCTCTTGATTTTGACTTATGGGCTATTGTTCTTGATGGCTATCAGAAGCCACCTCGTATAAATGTCGAGGGAGTTTTGGTTGAAAAACCCCAAAGCAGTTATACAGAGGAAGAAAAGAAAAAGGCCAGTCTTGACGCACGTGCCATTAATGCTCTTTTTTGTGCCTTAGACAGAACAAAATTTAACAGGGTATCTACATGCACAACGGCAAATGGTGTGTGGAAGCTTCTCGAAGTTACACATGAAGGCACGACTCAAGTCAAGGAGTCAAAAGTCAGCAGACTTACTCAAGAGTACGAGGCGTTCAAAATGAAGCCAAATGAAACAGTCACACAAATGTTCGAGAGGTTCTTGGATATTGTAAACCCTTTGTCCTCCTTAGGCAAAGATTACAGTAACCACGAAAAGATTCGCAAACTCCTGCGAGCTCTCATCAAGAACTGGATTCCAAAGGCTACAGCTATCATTGAAGGAAACGACCTCACCACAGTGTCACTTGAAGTACTCATGGGTAAACTACTCACTCATGAACTGGAGCTACAAGATTTTGAAGAGCCTGCTCCAAAGGAGAAGACTATCGCCCTCAAGGCTCAGCACAGAAAAGCTGCTGAAGATGACTCAGACAGCAGTGGATCTGACGTTGAAGATCAAGCTCTCCTAGCAAGGAAGTTCA
This sequence comes from Iris pallida, assembly GCA_029216955.1. Lineage (NCBI taxonomy): Eukaryota > Viridiplantae > Streptophyta > Magnoliopsida > Asparagales > Iridaceae > Iris > Iris pallida. Next base: position 52,379 of record JANAVB010032420.1, read on the forward strand.
AAAGATTCATGAGACATGAGAAGAAAGTCAAAGAGAACAACAGCAACAACTGGTATCAAGAAGATGCTGTCTGCTATGGCTGTAAGAAGAAGGGACATATGAAGAAGGACTGTCCCATCAACTCATCATCGAGCAAGAAGAACAACAGGTATGAAAAAGGCAACCTGAAAAGATCAACGTCTCGGAAATATGCCAACACCAGCATATGGCATGAGAGTGAAGCTAGCGACTCAGAAGATGAACATTCAGAGGACGCTGCAAACATCTGCTTCATGGCAATCGATCAGGTACCTACTGAACCTGTAGAAACATATGATGACTTCACCTTTGAGCAATTAGGAGATGCCTTCAGTGACCTGATGCTTGACTACAGGAAACTGCGTAGTAAATATCAGACCGCTAAGAAGGTACTCAAAGAGTACAAAGGAGAAATAGGAAGACTTACCGACCTACTAGCTGAGGTTAGAGCTAATGTTAGTGAGTCTGGTGAGCTTTCCTCTATAAAGCTCTTATTACACGAGACTAAACAGTCATCCGAAGAAAAAGACAAGATTATAGACCAATTGAGAGAAGATCTTTCTAGAGAAAAGAAAAGTCTTCAATTTGCACAAATCAGAATGGAATCACTCACTTCTGATTATACTAAGTTATATGACACTTCCAAAAGGTTGGAAATTAGGTTAGGAAAACAGCCTGAGCCTGCTGCTTCCTATCCTAACACGTGTCACTTACCGAGAATTCGGAACATTCCCAAGCCAAACACTGTCAGACCAAACCATATAAAACCTTTACCCCAAAAGGTTAAGCCCAAACATGATCATAGGTATGCATTCTTCTATACTAGAAAACCCAAACCTACCAACCATGCACACCACTCAGCTTTTAACACTCGACATGCACAATGTCATTATTGTGGCCTCATTGGTCATATATCATCTGCATGTAGAATGAGAAAGCTTGTAGATTTAAATGTTTATGCTTGGATACCTAAAGCTAACAATTCAGGACCCTACAAGAAATGGGTACCAAAGGTTTCATCTGCAAACTGTTTTGTAGGTGGAACACCCTTCACATGCTAGAAGCAAATGGATCCTCGACAGCGGTTGCTCACGGCATATGACCGGTGACGCTACCCTATTTGCAACACTGTCGAAGAAGAAGAAGGAAGGTTATGTTTCCTTCGGTAATAATTTGAAAGGGTATATTATTGGTATCGGTGATGTTGGTAAGTCTCCCTATCCCGTGATTAAAGATGTCTGTCTGGTTACCGAGTTGAAACATAATCTGCTCAGCATAAGTCATCTAGCTGATCATGGTTATGGTATCAACTTTGGCAAAGACAAATGTACTATAGTTGATAGCTCAACTGGTAGTACTATCTTTGAAGGAATCAGGGAAGACAATATATATGTTTTCTATCTGCTGGAAGAAGCTAACATTTCAGGTAGATGCTTAATGGCCAAAAGTGATGAGAGTCATCTATGGCACATGAGACTCGGTCATGCAAACATGGATACAATTTCAAGATTATCCACAAAGAAGTTAGTACGTGGTTTACCAGACATAACATTCAAGAAGGATTCGGTATGCAGCCAATGTGAAAAGAACAAGGCTACCAGATCCACATTCAAGTCTGTAAACGCAGTATGTACTACTAGACCTCTACAATTGCTACACATGGATTTATTCGGTCCTAGCAGAGTTGCTAGCCTCGGAGGTAAATTATATGCATTTGTTATTGTAGATGATTTTTCTAGATACACGTGGGTATATTTCTTGACACGCAAGAATGACGCATTATCCGAATTTGTCACCTTTTGCAAGAAAGTACAAAATGAAAAAGGTTACATGATCACTCGAATTAGAAGCGATCATGGAGGCGAATTCGAGAATGCTGATTTCGAGCAATTTTGTGACACACGGTTTCATACATGAGTTCTCCTGCCCTAGAACTCCACAACAAAATGGAGTTGTGGAACGTAAGAACAGAACTCTAACCGAAATGGCCAGAGTGATGTTAAATCAATTTAGCCTACCCAAATACTTCTGGGCTGAAGCTGTCAATACAGCTTGCTTTGTGCTCAATAGAGTTCTAATTCGACCCAAATCGAAGAAGACTCCATTTGAGTTATGGTTTGATAGAATTCCTTCAGTTTCATACTTTAAGATTTTTGGCTGTAAGTGCCTTATTCTTAATACTAAAGACAACTTGGGAAAGTTTGACGAAAAGGCCGATGAAGGTATATTTCTAGGTTATGCGGCCAAGAGCAAAGGGTACAGAGTCTTCAACAAACGTACCATGATCATCAAAGAATCAATCAACGTCACTTTTGATGAAATGAACCAAATGACTCACGATGATAGTGATGAAGATCTGCCTACATCAAGTTCAACATCAGCTGAACCTGAACCAAGCTCTGCACTAGCTGAACCCCCTAGAGGAGATCCAGGAACCAGCTACCTACAGAGTCTACCGAAGAGGTTAAAATTCACAGCTGATCATCCACAAGATTTGGTAATTGGTGACATTACCAAAGGAGTAAGTACTCGATCATCCAGTAGAGATATTGTTTCTAGTGTTGCATTTATTTCACAGCTAGAACCTAAATCTATTGATGAAGCATGTAGTGATAGTTTCTGGATAGATGCCATGCAAGAGGAATTGAACCAATTCGAACGGAATCAAGTTTGGGAACTTGTTCCCAAGCCTATTGATCATCCGGTCATTGGCACCCGTTGGGTATTCCGAAACAAACTAAATGAGGATGGTTTAGTAACTCGTAACAAGGCTCGACTCGTAGCTCAAGGATACAATCAAGAAGAGGGTATCGACTACGATGAGACTTATGCCCCAGTTGCGAGATTAGAATCCATTCGAATGTTATGTGCATTTGCATGTTTTCATGATTTCAAACTTTTTCAAATGGATGTAAAAAGTGCTTTTCTAAATGGCTTTATAAAAGAAGAAGTTTTTGTAGCACAACCTCCGGGTTTCACGGATTTCAAAAATCCTGACCATGTTTTCAAGTTGAAGAAAACCTTATATGGTTTGAAACAAGCCCCTCGTACTTGGTATGACCGTCTAAGCTCTTTTCTACTTGACAACGGTTTTTCAAAAGGAAAGGTTGACACTACACTATTTATTAAATCTTTTAATGGCAAGCTGCTTTTAATTCAAATCTATGTTGATGATATCATATTTGGATCCACTGATGAATCTCTTTGTCAAGAATTTTCTAAGTGTATGCAGAATGAGTTTGAGATGAGCATGATGGGAGAGCTGAAGTTCTTTCTCGGATTGCAAATCAAACAAACCGACAATGGGACGTTCATTAATCAAGCCAAGTACACAAAAGATTTGCTAAAGAAGTTCGATCTGGACAATGTCAAACCTATTGGCACTCCGATGGCAACTTCAACAAAGCTTGATTCTGACGAACAAGGCAAGCCAGTCGACACACGTAAGTATCGAGGTATGATTGGTAGTTTACTTTACTTAACTGCTAGTCGTCCAGATATAATGTTTAGTGTTTGCCTGTGTGCACGTTTTCAAGCTAACCCAAAGGAATCACATCTGACCGCAGTTAAGCGTATCTTCCGATACCTTAAGGGCACGTCTTCTGTCGGCTTGTGGTATCCTAAAACTAAATCCTTTGACCTTATTGGTTATTCGGATGCAGATTTTGCTGGATGCAAGGTTGATAGAAAAAGTACTAGCGGTACATGTCATTTCTTAGGCAAGGCTCTAGTCTCTTGGTTTAGTAAAAAGCAAAATTCTGTAGCCTTATCAACAACAGAGGCCGAGTATATCGCCGCAGGACGTTGTTGCGCTCAGATTTTGTGGATGAAACAAACCCTAGAAGACTTTGATTTATTTTTCACACATATTCCCATTTTCTGTGATAACACGAGCACCATTAATTTGACTAAGAATCCTGTATGTCATTCTCGTACTAAACATATCGAGATTAGACATCATTTTCTTAGAGATCATCATCAAAATGGAGATATAAACCTTGTGTACATAGATACTGAAAATCAATTAGCTGACATCTTCACTAAACCTCTAGCGGAAGATCGTTTCAATTATTTACGTCGAGAATTAGGAATTTTGGACGTCAATAATATTAATTGATTTTATTTTATGATTATATATCATTATGCAAAAACTGTGTTAGAGACAAGCTAATAAAGAGTCTGTCTGTCACCACAACTACGGTTGAAGCAAAGCGGTACTTAAGAGTTCCCCGGTGAACCTCCGCCAGCTGGGACAGTACTCCTACAGCTAATCTGAGACAGTTACTGTATAATAACATTTAATTCATAAAATATTATTAATTATGTTATTTGAAGACTAAAATAACTAATCTTTGAATTAAATATTTGCAACGAGTCAATGAAAAAGAAGTAGCAAAAATCAACCTGAAAGAACCCTAGGCGAATTCGGCCCGAGTTCGATTAAGGATGTCTGTGTATATATATATACAGAACCCGAGAGCTTCTTCTCTTCCATTGCTTCCAAACTTTCAAACAGCAGCTCCAGCCGCCCGAAACTCCTCCGAACCCTAGGTATTCACCAACCCATTGCTCCCTATCTACTTGGTGAAATCCTTCCAAATTTTGGAATCGTGCGGAGATCGTTCTTCTCTACAACATATCCAATTTTCGTGAGGTATAACTCCCTCTCTCTCCACCTTTCAAATTAGTGCTTTTTATTTCAATGGCACCTAGATTTAATCCGTCTAAGAGGAAGAAGACCACTCCTAGTGAGGAAGGGTCCTCTTCGAATCCTCACACGGATTCTTTGTTTTCGCCGGTCCAAAAGAGCGACGGCGCTTTCGATGGGTTCTTCTTTCAAACTCTCGATCAAGCTTTATTATGGTACGGTGACTTTTCCACCTGATCCATATGTAGCGGCGCTCCGGTTAAATGGACGGTATTCCCTGATCATCGTCACTTATTTGAGGCATTAGGGTTACACTTACTTGTTAAACTGTGCTTCCCAATAGCTACTAATGCCATTAGATTGTTCTATTGCAATCTCGTAGTTAACACTTTTGACGTGAGCACACGTGTTGGAGGCATAGACATTGAGTTCAATGATGTCCTCCTAGCGGAGATTCTTGGTATTTCCAATGAAGGTGAACCGCTAGTTGATATCACGGAATTCGATTTCCCCGAAGGCACTACACTCACGAGTTTCAAAACGGAACTCTGTGCACCTGACAGAGTACGTTCTGGAAAGTTCAAGGCTAACAACCTGAACTTGTTTAACTACGAATTGCATCGCATCATCTACTCTACTCTTCTTCCAAAATCCACTTCCAAGGATGATGTGACTTCGCTTGAGCTGTCCGCCATGTACCATCTTATCAAGGGGATTCCTTTTTCCGCCCCTAAGACTATTATTCAGATGATGGGACGTTGTCGTGCTAGAGATCGAAATCTCTCTTACGCGATGATTCTCCCTCGTATCTTTCAGCGATTCGAGATCGATCTATCGACTTGTACTCAGGACTCTGAGCCCAAGTTACTCCAGCTTTCTCGTCGCAGCCGGACTGCTTCAGCTCCACCTCCTGCTCCTACTGCACCATCTTCACCACATCAGCCGTATGCCATAACTTTTGAGGGCATACATCAGCATTTATCATCTTTGCACGTCTCGATGACGGACATGGCTCGCGAGCGTGAGTTCCGCGATGTCACCCGTTATCAGGCGATGGCAAACTCCTTGGCTGATCTTCGATTCGCTCAGACTGGTTATTCAGCCGGTTCCATCCCTCGAGATCCAGCTTTTTCGGGTTACCGCTGTGAGGATGAGGCTGTTCATGCCTACTTCCAGCCAGGTAACGCCTATGACTGGTATCGTGCACCTCGAGATTACGTTGGTGAGTTCTATGCTGGCGCCCCTACTCATCCTACTGGCGCTGGTACTTCTGGTGCTGGTACTTCCGGTCATGCTGGCCACGCTGCTGATGATATTGATGAGGATAGTGATGATGAGATCTGATTTGATTATTAGTGATATTCTATTGTATACTTGGAAATGCTCCGACATTCCAAGTTTTTATTATTTACTTTTTATCAGTACTTTGTAGTTTGCTATCAGTACTTTTTATCTTCATGGACATGTTTATGATGTTTCATTTATGACATCTCAGTTTATTTCAGCATTTTGTTTAAGCACTATCTCTTTATACTGCTTCTCCATTTTAAACTGCCTGTGAAATAGCATGCCTGAGATTTTTTTTATGTTTTTGAAGCAATACATGCCTGTGATGATAATTTGTAGAAACATTACATGCCTGTGATGCTATATCTCTAATTCTTATACTATATTTCTTTTATTTGTTTTCTCGCTATTTGTTACTTATGCATTGATTGCGGGGGAGTCTTCTGCATTTAATGCGGGGGAGCCTTCTCTTGTGCAATTATTTTGCTAAGTGACAAAGGGGGAGAAAATTAAAAATGATCTAACATTTTTTTTGAGTTAAATACAGGTTATGAACAATTTCTACTTTTTGATCTTTTTGATATTTTTGAACAAGCTTAATGTTATATCATTCATAGTTTGTCAATTATCAAAATGGGGGAGATTGTTGGCCCATTGGTCATATGGTCAATCTGATTTTAATAATTGATCAAAACTCTGTCTGGATATACGAAGCTTGTTGGGACATCTCAGCTTCTTGGACATAAGCAAGATTGGATATTCACTCCGTTCAAGACTGAAGATCTGTTTGCCTACTTGAGTCTGTACTTCCTATGCAATGTAATTTTTCACTTTATTTGAGTCTAGGAATACGTTGTACACCGAGTCGTACTGGCAAATAGGCTATCCCAAAATAGTTCAAAATATTTTTAAAATGCCCTATCAAAATGTTTACAAAAAGGTTTTCAAAAAGGTTTTCAAAAATCACCAAAAATCTATTTTAAAACCCTAACCTAACCCTGACAGAACTCGGCCAGAGTTCGGCCAGAGTTCGGCCAGAGTTCGGTTGGTGGCCGTTTGATTTTTGAATTCTCTGGAACTTGGTCCTCCTGCAGTTGCGGATTTGACCGAGATTTGCTCATCGAGTTCTGCCCGAATTCTGACAGAGTTCTCCCTTTGGAATTCCTATAAATAGAGATGGATTTCGATCATTTCAATTCACTTATTCACTTTCAGTCTTCTCTCTATCTAAAAAGCTTTCTGCCTTCCAAAGAGTTTTCTAGAGCTTTCATTTTCAGATCCCAAGCCAGTTACAATCCTCTAGTCGATTTGCCAGTGCGGTACGGTCTAGAAGTTTCTGAGAGATTGTAATCAGAAGGCTTGATTGAAGAATACCTCTTCACATTTGAAGTTGGACGAGTTCTTCGTATCAAAGCTCGCGTTGTAGAAGTTGCAAGGACTTCGTAAGAAAACTTGCGGTTTTTCCTATAGTGGATTCAACTGGTAGCAAGAGTTCTACCGACTGGATTAGTCCTCAACAGAGGGATACCAGTATACATCGCTGTCTTTGCGTTTGCTTTCTGAACTCTGCCTTTACATTATTTCAACTGTGATTATATACTGTGATTGTGTTGCTAACATTTTTTAATTAGCATTATTCCGCTGCCAACTCTATTCACCCCCCCTCTAGAGTATTACGCTTTATTATATCGTTCCTACATGATTCTCGACCGAGTACGACTCCTTACTCAATTCTCAAATCAATCCCGACTAGTTCGTTTCGTAATATAGATATCGCGCTCAACACACATAGCCTAACCGTTACTCAAACCGATCTACGACACCACTTTTAGGGTCATTCTATTATTCGTTGCTCTCGCGCATTGCAAAATTTTTTGCAATCGCCTTACCGCGTAACTACGCTAAGCACGTTCCTCAACATCCACTCGATCCAACATAACTTTTCTGACCATATCGATTCTATTACTCGCCAATTTTCGAAACACGATACTCACTCGCTTAGACTTATCCTTAACATGCACTACCTCATCTTTGATCCTCGACGAAATTTCTTATGCGGCTTCTTTAGGGTCATTCTATGGGACTTCAACATTCACTTGATTTGGCGGTCAAGTCTTCTAGGGTCATCTGTCCCGAAAATACGCTCGATAATTGAAGATCATCAACGAGGGACAGTTACAATGAACCATGCTATGTCCTATCGCGGAGCCAAATCAATTCCCGACAATTCCTACGAGACTTTATCAATCCGACGAAATCCACCAATCCATAATTTATCTACCCCCGCGCAACTGATGCGCCGTTGCTACTCGAATGACTCATATACTACCGTCGACTATCCTTGTCAGTCGTATGACATCTACTCGCCTCAAGTCCGAGTTTACCTATCCGTGATCATAGCTCGACACATTCTGTACTCATCAAAACCATCCTCGAACAACTTTCGTATCAAACCACAAGTCAAATCCGATTTTGCCATGCCAGGTAAGTTTGATCATCCCCACTGTATGAATCACCATACCAGCGCTCACGCGGGACGATCGCCCTAATTTGGCGTGACGCATGTGCGATGCTGGAGTTGCACTCGCATAAGACAAGAATGTCAACATAGTGGTTATCCACGAATCAATCCAGACACTTCCGTTTTCTTTCGAGTAACATCCATCGACTCTCAAATTCTCCGAAGCATTCCTACCGTTAGCATCCAAACTGCCATAACTTAACTTGCATCTTATTCATCCAACAACAATGCTCAACACAATTTTTCGATCAGAGTATCCCCGAGTTATTACATATCGTCTTTGATACGCCTCAATACCATCGTCGATATGCATAACTTGAACATCTTCCTTTCTCATAAGCTCAAACCCGTTGCAATCATTGCCATTATCCGAACTCGAATACGAATCAAGTCTCGCACTTATCAAGATCCATTCAATTGTAACTACTTAACATCGTCGCGACACAATTTCAAATTCATATATCCATTCTCATATCCCTAACTCGCACTTCCAAATCGTGCTACCGACTCCTCGCGCTAACCCAGATCTGTTCACACGATTTCTCCGTACTTACTCAACACGTTCCGAACAAGCTTTCGTACTAACTCAACATAAATTCGACCGGTTCGACCATTTCCTCAACGTACATTTCTTTGCTATGCTCAGCCTATCGTTCGATTTACACTTAACGAATCCTCGTTCGATGTATCCTCCGTGGATATGACTTCGCACATAATCGTTCGACTCACTTCCTTGAGCCATACTTGCGTCGACTTCTCTCAAGTCATTCCCACTCAAGTCTCGGTACTACTTCGTCCGTTGAGGACAAACATATCGTAACAACATAATCATCTCGACTAAATCTATCGCAAGTCACCAAACAGCTTAATATAGCTATCGCTAAGTGGTATTCCATATACCACTCAGGATCGAGCCTATCGTTATCGATACGATACTTCGCTACACTTGCTCGCACAATTGGTATTGCATATACCACTCGAAATCGAGTCATTACTCGACATTACATTCCGCATAGGTCCGACATCTATTCCTCAATCAACTATCCCGTATGGCGATCCTTCCGATCCCAGCTCTAGCGTTCGCTTAAGTTTGACACGCATTCACTCTAACCGTCTCTTGGCGATCATATCGATCACACCCGCAACATTCGCTTATTCACATCTCAACGCGACATACGGCCAACATAAACATTCGCCTACTCAACTCGACTTAGCGACCAACTCGACTCGTTACTATCGCATCCACGATCTTCCAATCTCACTCGTTGCAACTTGCAACTCGTGCAACAACTCATTCTCGATACTTACGGTCCTTACTCAATCCCGTGCAACATATCGCTATCCATACGCATAGCCATACAACACGTATCGTACCATATCGACTCGTTGCACCGATGCATCGAACGATTCACGACTTGCTGCACTCCGCGCAACCAACGACACATAACCGTTTGCATAGCAACATAACACGCATCGCCTCACATATCGATCCGTTGCACTTCGTGCAACCAACAACACATATCTCCTCGCACTTCGTGCGACCAACAACACATAACTTCTAGCACTTCGTGCGACCAACAACACATAACTTATCGCACTTCGTACGATCAACAGTACACATATCATTGCACTTCATGCAACCAACATCACCATATTCGTTGCACTTCGTGCAATCAACGACTCACAACTTTCTTGCACTTCGAAAAACCATAAACTCGTAACCCGTTGCACTTCGTACAACCAACATTCTCCGATGGCACCCGGAGATAGCGCGATAGTCACGACATACTTGTGGCAGACGTACGCACTTAATATAGACTTATTGTATGGAACATCCAATGTAGCGTCGAGCAGATCCATGAGCCATGCGGTTGCGGAAACAACTTAGAGTCAACTGAATTCGATAGCGAAATAACTAAGGGTCAAAGAGATTCGTTCACGGTCCAGAGGATGGAACCGCTCTGATACCAACTTGTCACGCCCCGATCCGGGAAATCACTCATCCTCGCTAGATTTTACCCGAATCATCGTCCTCGCTGGGGCGTGATGCCGCACGAGCCTGGAGTTGCGCTCGTGCAAGGCAAGATAACGGTTCACATAGTGATTATCTCAAATTCGTAACATAAGCAGCGGAAGGAAACAAAGTATAACACAAGAATCTCTTTTATTCATAATGAACTGAAGATTACAAAGGCTCTGAATAGCCCAACATATATGCCAATTGGCTACAACGCTCAGATCTCTCTAGCTCACAAAGGATTACATTGTTCCATACATTATGTCTCTTTATAGCCACCAAGTAGTCTTCGACCGAACATCTCCATGTCGCAAGTCCGAACGCCTATGCGGTAGCTCCTCTTGAACGCCAAGGACTCCATGCCTCGGCACGTCCAAGCCAAGCTCCGCCCCGAGCCGATCATAACCTGAGCCTGCACATAAACTAGTGGGGGATTAGTGCTTTCGTCCTCGCTTCGCACTGATCAAGACCCGCTCACACCCAAACCAAACACTTAATCATTTTAGTGAAACATGCATCTTAATTTGTGCTCTTTCTATTTAGCCTTAGGATCAGTTTCATGGCAATGTTTATGCATAGCAACTTTATCATAACGTGTCCACTACCGTGTTCCTGCAGCAGATACAGTTAGGCATAATATGAACGTAAACATAGTGTTCGTACTCATCTCCGTCCCATTTTCCTTAGCCTGCACTGGTTAGAACTTACGTAAGAAACCATATAATTCACGCAACATTTCGACCATAAACTTAGACAATGCATAAGGGTCGCAGGCCCTGCGCCTGCGCCCAACTCTCATCTCAGCCCACCGGCCCTATCTATATGAAGGTCACGGTGTTTCGCACCGTAATGGACTTGGCATCTCTTATGTGTAAGCCTACAATCACTTCGATACGGGTTGCTAGCCCAGTATCCGAAGGATCCCAAACTTACGGATATCATAGCTTATCACAGCACTGGACGGTCGCAATCCGTCCGAATGATGTGCACCATAAATACCACACATAATTTCCTCCTAGGCTGAACGGTCCCGGTGCCCCGGCGTAACCGTCCGAGGGAAGCCGCACCCGTGCACGGGCCATCCGAGTCCATTGACCATGCAATACGTACCATAGCAAACACACATAACATTCCAACCAAATCCTCCGTTGCATAAACATAGTCTCGTTCCATAAACGGTTTCCCGTGCCATAAACATATTCGCGTCTCATAAACATAATCCACCATCCATATGGGGTGTTCCGTCGGCGTTATGCCCCAACACATCCATATTGATGCACGACGTCCAACGGCTTAGTCATCTCGTACTCATATTCAGCGCGTACCATTCGTATGTTATTCTCATAACCTAGTTCCGTAATCACATAGTCATTTCATAGCTTCCGTGCACGAGGGCACGCTCAGCGCCGTAATCCATGTTCTACGTCTAGTGTTCAATGTTCTCGGAGCCGTGCACATGATGCACATCTCAATATCGTCTTTCAATGTTCTACCATCATTTCCCTACCGCGACCCGTACACTTGATGCACGTCGCTTCAATTGTTCGATTGTTCAATGTTCTACCTTAATGTTCAACACATACTTAGACCTTTCGTCGCCGAGCCACGCTCGCTAACTCGATAACATCTTACGCATACAATGATATCTTTTATTAGACGTGAAGGAATAGGGAGAGAGAGTCAAGAACCCGCCCACCTTAAGCCGATACGCCTTGCCATCTCGCCGATTGAAGCGTCTCGCTTCCATAACTCGATCGTATAGCTAACTTCCGGACTTAGCTATTCTTTTGAACTATTCGGTTGATTTGGCCTATCGCGCCTATGCCACAATCCGTTGCAAGGCTACGATTTGGTTTCGCGGACACTTCATTGCATAAGGCAAAATGCCGACCTCTTATCGTCCAGCGTAAAAGCATAGCCTGCACACCAGATCAACTAAAGTCAGCACTTGCTCAAACGGGACTTATCCTTTGCATCGATTCGATTCATAGATTCCAACTGACTCAAAGCTTACCTTTGGCCAACGTAACTCTTGCATCGATTCACATCGATACTTCATCGGGTCAACGCAACTCTTCGAGTCAACGACTCATCATATTGTACCGTGCGGAGCGGGACATTACAATGCCAACCCCCAAAACCTTGCTCTTTCTATGCTTCATCTTCCCCTTGTCCTTTGCCACCACCTCTCCTTCAGCCTACGGGATGCTTGAGAAGTTCAACTTTCCTGGGGGATCCTCCCAGAAGGGCTCCAGAGTTACACCTTCAGTTCAGATGGGAGGTTTGAGGTGCTGCTGAGAAGGGGAGAGAGAGAGAGAGAGAGAGAGAGCACATGAGACTAGGAGAGTGCTACTTGCTTCGGAAGAGAAAGAGGTGGCAGAAAGGAGACTGGAGAGAGAGAGAGAGAGAGAGAGAGAGAGAGAGAGAGAGAGCACATGAGACTAGGAGAGTGCTACTTGCTTCGGGAGAGAAAGAGGTGGCAGAAAGGAGACTGGAGAGAGAGAGAGAGAGAGAGAGAGAGAGAGAGAGAGAGAGAGAGAGAGAGAGTTTAGGTTTACATTTTTTTTATATAGAGTGAAGGGTTTAAAAGTAAATATATAAATAATGATTCGGTTTTTGCTTTTGGTTCATGTCGGAAACCGAAATTCAAACCAAAAACCTGACCCGATAACCAAATTATTTTAAATATAAAAGCGAAAACCGAACTGCTACAATAATAACCGAACCGAATTTCAATTTCGGTCCGGTTTGGTTTTCTTCGGTTTTTGGTTAAAATTTGCAAATTGCTCACCCCTACTAGATGCCAAGTTACTTTGTATCTATAGTCGTGATTATTCCGCTCTCAAAGGCAATATAATTTGTTGGCAATGGGTACAATGCATGGTCGGGATCTAGTTGCCTTCCCTTCCCCCTAATGTCACTGGGTTCCTACTCAACTGCTTTCCTAGCAATGCCCCTTAGAACCGCATCCTTCATGGTTCTTGGAAACAAAACCAAAGTAGCAAACGTTGATCCTTCCACTTCATAACATAGTCAAAAGTTACACAGGGCAATGTTTAAAGACTAATATGTCTTTTAAGATCTCCTGATGTAAGGAAGGAGGGATTCATTCTCTTACTTGGTCGTATAGCACATTTGGTATGAATAACATGCTTGGACAAATGAACTCATCCAATGAGCTTATGTCATAATTATCATGCCATACGAACCTTAGTCCAGTCACTCCTTGAGCGTCTAACCTGAGTTCCTTAATGCTTACCGTCGAGGTGCTAAACAAAGATCTCACATCCAGCTTCTTTGCATGCTTCTATGGATGTTGGGTATCCATATATTGATTCTAGAACCTTATCTTGGTCCTAGCCAAGGTGACATCATAATGTCTCATCGCTTGCTCGCTATCTACAGTTCCAGGGGTGGTTGCTCACGTGAGTAAGCCAATCAACATGCTGACATACCATTGCTTAAATACATCGATGATATAAGTATTAACATTTAGGCCACATAAGAGAAAAAGATGCATAAATGATAACAAGTCTATACATAAACATGACACAAGTGATCAAACAAAAAACAATACAATCAATTCCTATGCAGTCCTAAGGTCCTGACTGAGCCTGAAAAGCATCTCGAGCAATAGGCTTTGTCATTAGATCAACAACCATCTGATTCGTAGCGATGTACTGTAAGACCACTTCATTGCACAATACACTTTCTTGAATGAAGTTATTCCTCATATTTATGTGCTTGGTCCTACCATGATACTTGGGATCTTTGGTGTAAGCAAGAGCTATTTATATTGATAAGCAATACATCCACAATTACTATTGTACCCTCATAAGATAAATAACAATAATAACTCTTAACAAAAACAAAATAGGAGCATATCTATTTTAATTATCGTATTATTTGAATGAGAAATCTTTAGAGAACATGAAGGAGATACTTACCCTAGCGAATTGAGCCTCCAGTATTGCTATTTCAAATAACTCGTCTCTTGATCCGCGACAATAGAAAACTACTAGTGTCAAGGTTGTTAAAGGCGCAAGGCGCACTCAAGGCGCAAAGGGTCCATATCGCCCGAGGCGCAAGGCGCACTTAAGGCGCACGTCCGAGCGATTCAAGGCGCACACACACACACATATATATATATATATATATATATATATATATATATATATATATATAAACATTGATAAACCTGTGTCACCTCTCTAGTCTGTCTCTCTATATATAATTCACAATTCACATTGATTCATTTATTTTGTATCCATCAATTTTGCAGGTGCAAAGCTGGTTAAGGTGGAGACTTTGGTAGTATCCATCAATTTGTAATCAGTCTACAGTAACAAAAAAATTGAATGAAATTTTTGTATGAATAGAAAAAGAAGACACTATTTCACAGTTCACATTTCACACTAACGAACAAAATTAACAGTAAACAAAAACTCAACAAGAACTCACTACTTCAGACTCAGTAAGCTGTATACACAAAAATTAACAATAAAAAAAAGACGAGAGATCGAGAGAGAGAAAAAGAAAAAGAAAAGAAAAAGAAAAAGAAAAGCATTGCAGGAGCGAGAGATCGAGAGAGAGAGATGAGAGATCGAGAGGGAGAGGAGGGGGAAACTCACCTGAAGTCCGCCGCCGCAGTCGCCAGCCAAGTCCGCCGGAGTCGCCAGGTAAGTAGGGTTTTGTTTCCTTTTTTTTTCTTTTCTTTTGCTGTATTCTTTTTTTTATATTTCTTCCTCTCTTTTCTTCTGTGCTTTCCTTCTGTTTTTCTTCAGCCGTATTTTTTTTCTTGCGGGCCTGTGGTGGCACTGGGCTTTTTCATATTTCTGCACAAATTGGACCTGTACAACAAATATTCCAGTACAATATTATAGATGCGCGCCTTAACTAAATCCAGCGCCTAAGGAAAAGGCGCGCCTTTGACGCGCCTAGAGAATTGCGCCTCGCCTGGACCCTCCTAAGATGCTGCCCCTGCGCCTGGAGCCGAGGCGCGCCTTTGATAACACCTACTAGTGTTTCCCTTAGGTTCTACCGTACATAAGCCTTCAAAGATCTTCAGAAGAATGTGAAAGAGGAGAATGTTTTCTGACATACTCCACATGGATGGTCTCATGGATATTTATACTAATAAATATCCACAAATCTCAGTTAAGCTGTTGATTTGTTGACATCCTATAATCTCATCATTCCAACAGACTCTGTTGTATTGTTGAGATCATGTTATCTCAACAACACAACAAAATCCTATATCTCAATTATTTGAGAGATCAGGAGAAGTTGAGATACTAATTCGTACGGGTTATTATCGAGTCGGACCCTCAATGGGTGCCCCATTCGGTATCACCCGAATTCCAACAATAAACCTTGTTAAAGTTTAAACAATGGAAGTTCATTTTGTACAATCATGACCTTTAGGCAAAAGCTTACATGATGCTAAAGTTCCTTTATGTTGGTGTTTTGCCTTAGAGACTAGAAAGATAGTCCCACATTGCCTAGGCCAAATAAGTAGTATCTCTATATAAAGCTTTGCTTGTGTTGAGAGATGCACATGAGGTGTAGAGAGGCACATGGGTGTCATGTGGGGGTGTTTTTCTAGTGGAAAGAAGTCTAACTCCACAAAGAAAGCATTTATGCTTTGTGTCATGCTCTTGGAATTAATTCCTTAGGAGCTAAGCTTCGTAGGGGCTTAGCGACTCGGACTCGGGCTCATGAGGCGTAATGTGGCATTTTGTTGGCGCACTTTGCACTTAGCACGTCAGCATCGTCGCTAGGCGCATAGTGCGCTTTAGTTGCGCTAGCCTCTGCGCTTCCGATCGTGCTGTCGATCGCGCGCCCATTCGCGTGGACAGCTCGCGCGGCAAGTTGGCGCGGCAGTTTGGCGCAGTGCGTGTAGCATACGCTGTGCGCGGGTGCACGTGTGCGCGCGGCGCAGTTGGCGCAAATTGCTGTAGCGCTCGCTTACAAGCGCTGTCGTGTTTGTTCACGATCTGAACAGTTACAAAACGTTCAGAAACGGTTCCTCCATTCATGGATCCGTATTACCACGTCCTGAACGTTTCGCATACTGGACGGTTACTGGACTGACACTATATAAGTTTTTCTCTTCTCTCTCGTTAGTGAAGTTCCTTACGAAATTCAGAGAGAAGAGAAAGAGGGAAATAGAGAGAGAGAGAGTTTCGTCCATTCGAGGAGTTAGAAGAGCATTTCGACAGAGTGTTCTGTAGTTCATCTTTGAACTTGCTGGTTCCTGGAAGCTGATCGTATAGGGCGAATCTAGCTTTGAGCTCCAGTGATCCGTCACCTTAGCAGGTTTTTTCTTCTGCTGTTCATCTCTTCTCTATCTGTAACTCGTTCTATCCCAATCACAACACGTTTGTGAGGAAGAACGAGATCTTTTCTGATCTAATCAGAAATTTTTTGTGGACTTTCATCGCTGCTGCTATGAAATTCAATTGTGCCTTCTTCGAAGTGTTACATTTGATTTCGTATATTTGAATCCTCCGGGATCTCAGTTGTGCACCTTCCTCGAAGTGTTGCCATAATCTGTTTTTTATCTTAAAATCATGCTCCGGGACTAACAATCTCAAAGCTAGATTTACAAGATGGAAAACTCTCGTGTTTCACTTATCCATTCCAACTTTAACAAGTTAGAGAAATTCGATGGAGAGCACTACCAAATCTGGAAGAGGAAGGTTAGCCTCAATCTTCAACTCGTGGACGTCAACCACGTGTTATCTGAAGACAAACCGAAGGTTCCAGAAGGTGGGACTGCGAACGCGGTTGCTGCTGCTACTGCCAAAAAGTCCAAATGGAAGAGGAAAAATAGCCTCTGTAGGCTTCTGATCCTCAATGCTATGGAGAACTCTCTGGCAGAATCTTACTCAAAGAAGACCAATTCCAGAGAGATGTGGGAGTATTTGGAGAAACTGTATGAAGATGACAAAAACAGGAACAAGATATTCATCGTCGAGAAATATCACAAATGACTCTTTGAAGACGAGAAGACGATGCTGCCTCAGGTGAAGAAATTCTTGAAGAATGAGGAGATGCCCCTCAATGACAAGTTTGTTGTTGGAGGGACTCCAAGCTTCCCACTGGATGGAGCAAATTCTATGCGAATTTGCATAGGAAGAAATTGGAGATCAGTCTGGAAGATCTCCTATAAGAAATTTATGTTGAGGACCAGATAATGGCTCAACTGAAGGTGGACACTGTCCAAGCAGATGGCTAAGGCCAACTTGGTCCAGACGAAGGAATCCAAGGGAAAACAGGTGTCTTTCCACCACAAGAAGGACTTCACTAATCTGAAAGTGAAGAGGTCTTCTTTCAAGCATTAGAAGCCAAAGTCCAATGTGACTTGCTTTAACTGTGGCAAGAAGGGCCATTACAAGAGTGAATGCAGATCCAAGCCCAAGCAGTCAGAGCAAGGTGAGCCTAGTAAGGTTTCCATGGTTACTGACATAATTGCTATGATTGCTCAGGTTACTGCGGTGGGGGCTGACTGTGACTGGTGGGTAGACACTGGTGTCACCTGCCATGTCTGCTCTAGCAAGGAATGGTTCACCACGTACAAACAAACTCCTGAAAATGTTATGGTGGCGAACCAGGCACAAGCTGAAGTGCAAGGGATCGGGACGGTGGTGTTGAAGCTGACTTCAGAGAAGTCTCTGACGCTTCAAGACGTGAAACATGTACATGTTATTGCAAAGAACCTGCTCTCTGGAGGCCTACTCTGTAACGCAAGCCTAAGGATGGACATCAATACTGTTGGCCCATTGCCTAATGGTCACACCTGATTTTGATAATCAACGACGACTTAAGTCGATACACAAAATATACGAACTGCTACTAACATTTCAGGTCAGTGAAATCAATATCAAAAGACGTACTGCATCTACAATTAGCATTCAAGTTATCATCCAAAAGCTAATTGTTACGGAATCCAGATCGAGTTATTTTTTACATTTCTTCTGTATTTTAATTTTTATTGAGTCTAGGATATGAAATGTAAAATCGATCAGATATTACTGGCTTAGGTTAACTCCAGTCCACCTTTCCCAAAAGCCTACCTAAATCTCAAAACTCCACACATCCAAACAGCCCATAAATACCTATGAAAATTTGGCTACTCAAATTGAGTTATGAAGCGACAAAACTCTGGCAGAACTCTGACCGAGTTCGGTCAACTCAAATTTGAATTCCAGTTGCCTCCAAATCTGCATCCAACGTTCGTGTGCGAGATCTTCGCATCTGAACTCTCCCGAGTTCGGTCAAGAAAAACACCTATAAATAGAGAAGAAAATTTCATTTCTAATCACTCATCTCTCTATTCATTCTTCAAGTGTTTTTCAGCGATCTAAAGCTTTCATATTTTACCTATACTTCTTTTAGCCAAAGCCAGTAACATCTTGTTCGATTTAGAGTCTTTGGTTTACAAAGTTGTAAAGAGGTTACAAGTTCAGAAAACATCTCAGTTTTCGGAGTTGGTCGTGCGCTTGTCATCAAGCACGGTGTTGTGAAGTCGATCGTGCACTTGTTACCAAGCACGGTGTTGTAAAGAGACGACAAGCTCTTAATTAGCTTGTGAATAGTAGATTAACAGCGGGCAAGTGTACTCGCGACTAGATTAGTCCTCTCAGAGGAAAACCAGTATATATTTCGGTGTTCATTGAATTTGATCTTCTATCTCTTACCGCCTTTCATATTACTGTCTCTTTTTCTGCCATAGTTTATAACTGTTAAATTTTTAATTAGTGATTATTTTTGCTGCACTCGCACACACTCTATTCACCCCCCTCTAGAGGTGTTCAACGGTCCTACAAATGCTAGCCAGATGGTGATGTCCATAAAAGGAACATACTTCGGAAAAACCTTTTATACCGAAGGGATTTTTAAACTTCAGCTTGTAACTCAGTCTAATAAAATTAATGCAGTCGCTCATTCTAATTATACTCTTGAGTTGTGGCATAATAGACTAGGACATGTTCATTGTAAAAGAATAAACAAAATGTCTAGTCTAGGACTTATCTCCAAATGTGGGGGTAAGGTAGAGAAATGTGAAGTGTGTGCTCAGACGAAGATCACAAAGAAACCCTTTTCATCGGGTTAATCGAAGAACAAATCTTCTGGAGTTGGTACACTATGATATATGTGACTTCAAACAATTCTCTACAAAAGCCGAGATGAAGTATTTTATAACCTTCATCGATGACTTCTCAAAATACGCGTTTGTCTACTTGCTGAAATCTAAAGACAAAGTGTTCGAGAAGTTCAAAGAGTTCAGGGCCGAAGCTGAATGACAAACTGGACAACAACTCAAGAGATTAAGAAGTGATCGAGGCAGAGAGTATAGGTCTCATGAATTCGCATCGTTCTGCAAAGAATATGGAATCATCAACGAGACTGCTGCTCCGTATTCCCCTCAATCTAACGGAGTAGCAGAAAGGAAGAACAGAACATTGACATAAATGATGAACTCAATGTTGTTGACTGCGGGTCTTCCAAAATGCTATTGAGGAGAAGCTGTATTGACGACCACTTTTATTCTGAATAGAGTGCCATATGCATCTTCTGACATCACTCCTCATGAATTTTGGTTCAAAGTCAGACCTAACTTGAATATCATTCGAGTGTGGGGGTGTCTGGCATATGTAAAGCTCCTAGATCTGGAGATTCAGAAGTTCGGGATAAGTACTACGAAGACGATCTTCTTGGTATATGCCGAGAAGAGTGATGCTCGAAGATTTCTTGATATAGAATCAAATCATATTATTGAATCTTGCGACGCACAATACTTTGAAGATAAATTTGCAAGGCACAAGAACATTGTTCAAGCGGACATTCCGGAGAATAATGAGGGTGCGCAGGAAATTTAAGTTTTTAATAAGAACGTAGTCCAAGAAGAAGTTGTAAATGAGACAACACTTGAACCAGAACTCGCTGAGCCATCAACTAAGCGAGTGAGGAGACCGAAGGACTTCGAAGATGATTTTGTCACCTATCATGTGAAAATAGATCCGCTTACCTATGATGAGGCGATGAAGACCAAAGAAGCTATTTTCTGGAAGGAGGCGATCGACAATGAAATTGATTCAATCACCTCCAATAACACTTGGGTGTTGGTTGATCTTCCTGAATGAGCGGAACCCATCGGATGCAAATGGATCTTCAAGAAGAAGATGAAAGCAGATGTAACTATTGACAAGTTCAAGGCTAGGCTAGTAGCCAAGGGGTTCTCTTAGAAGCAGGGGATCGATTACTTCGACACGTATACTCCAGTAGCTTGGATAACCACCATCAGAATGTTAATTGCTCTTGCAGCAATACATAAGTTGGTGATACATCAGATGGATGTAAAGACATCATTCCTTTATGGCGAGCTGACCGAAGAGATTTACATGCAACAGCTAGAAGGATTTGTCATCAAGGATCTTGAAGACAAAGTCTGCAAGTTGGTGAAATCCTTGTACGGTTTGAAGTAGGCTCCCAAAATGTGGCATGAGAAGTTTGACAAAGTCATAAGGTCAAATGGCTACAGGGTCAACGAAACGGACAAGTGTGTTTACACAAAGTTCGCTGATGGAAGATATGTAATAGTTTGTCTGTACATGGATGACATGCTGATCCTAGGTACGGATATAGGTTGTGTCACGAAGACAAAGAAGTTCATCTCGACCAAGTTCAGTAAGAAGGACTTGGGGGAAGCTGATGTGATCTTGGACATCAAGATCATTTGGACGGACACTGGACTGGCGTTGTCACAGTCTCATTATACTGAGAAGATGATCACACACTACGGATATCAGGATCTTCCACTGATCAATACGCCTTACAGGTGTAACCTGAAGCTGGAGCCGAATTCGAGGAAAAACGTCAGGTAGCTGGAGTATGTAAGTGTCATCGGGAGTTTGATGTACGCTACTACTGCCACTAGGCCTGACATAACTTTCGTCGTGGGAATGCTGAGTCGATTCACGAGCAATCCAGGCATTGAGCACTGGAAAGCTGTGAAACGGATAATGAGATATCTCAAGAAGACTCAGACATATGTATTGCACTATAGCGGAGATCCGTCAATAGCGAGAGATCCACAGGTGGATTCATTTTCTCTATGGGTGGTGCTGCTATATCGTGGAAGTCGAAGAAGCTGACTATGCTCTCTCGTTCCTCCATGGAATCTGAGTTCTTTGCACTTGATTCCGCAGCAGAAGAAACAGAATGGCTTCGGGAGCTCATGTATGATCTTCTATTGGTTGGGGCGCAGATATCGGCGATACATATATACTGTGACAACCAGACGACTGCAGCGGTGGCATCGAATGACCTCTTCAACGGAAAGAAGAGAACTGTGCGGCTAAAGCACAGAGCAGTGCACGATCTCATCAAGAGAGGTGTTATTGCAGTGATTGATGTTCGGAGTCGGGAGAACCTGACGGCCTCAAGCGCCAGCTGGTCGAAGACAGCAAGTAAAATGGGCTTGAAGGCATTATGATATTGTGTTATTGTAATCATACCATAAAATTTTATGCTATTAGTTCAAAGAGAAATATACTAGACATCTAGCTTTTGGTTCAAGGGAGGACCACTAACTGGAAAAATATCAGGAACAATGGGTACATGTCCTTTGGGACATGGAAGGGATACGGACCCACAATCACTGTTGTCTACTATATATTTTCTGCGGAGAACAGATCCTGTGGAGAGAATGGCTTAAACGTCTTAATGAGTTCTCAGGCACAGTGAATGCCTGTTGTGCTTTACAGAAAGCATGGTAGCATAGCACTACAGAGGAGTGTTACAACTCTATGCTACAGTTGGGTGACTCCACCATGAGGTTCCCAGGTAGGGGTAATGCTCGGCTTTGCGAGCCAAGTCACAGCAGCGTAGCACCGCATATAGGCAGGTAGCCTAATGCTGTATGATCAAATTAAATAGTTGTAGACAGCACTACAAAGGGGACGGTGTCCTCATGTTACAGTGGCATGACACCACGAAGAGGTACCCAGGTAGGGGTAAAGCCTCGGCTACGCAAGCCATATCATCGCGACGTAACACCACAAAGAAGTGCAAGGCTTCATGCTGGATATGGCACTACAGAGAGGCTTGTGACCTCATGCTACAGTAGTATGACACTACGATGAGGTACCCAGGTAGGGGTAATGCCTCGGTTTTAAGCCATGTCATAACGGCGTAGCACCGCAAGGAAGCACAAGACTTCATGCCATGTCTCTTTATAAAGAACTCACCTAGAGTGTATGAACATAAATAACAGGCCGTCTCTTGAGGGTAAACTTGTAGACGTCCAAAATACATACACCGAAATCAGGCTGGCACAAGGCCTTTAATATGCAGCCAGAAGCACATGTGACTATATTGTGTGAGTGAAAAGAATTGCAGCTATGGTACGGAATTTAAGGCTTAGTTCATTCTTGTATCATACAATTGTTTGACCCATGCGGAAAGATTCAAGTCGTCAGTGACATCTATCCTAATGCATGATGGACGTTCACTGTGGGGAACGTCAACCCATATATAGAGATATATAGGGGATTGTTGGTGTTTTGTCTTAGAGACTAGAAAGATAGTCTCACATTGCATAGGCAAAATGAGTAGTATCTCTATATAAAGCTTTGCTTGTGTTGAGAGATACACATGAGGTGTGGAGAGGCACATAGGTGTCATGTGAGGGTGTTTTTTAGTGAAAAGAAGGCCAACTCCCAAAGAAAACATTTATGCTTTTTGTCATGCTCTTGGAATTAATTCCTTAGGAGCTAAGTCCCGTAGGGGCTTAGCGACTCAGACTCGGACTCATGGGCTCATGAGGTGTATTATAGCGTTTTGTTGGCGCATTTTGTACTTAGCACGTCAGCATCGTCGCTATGCGCATAGTGCGCTTTAGTTGCGCTCGTTGTGCGAGCCTCTGCCCTGCCGATTGCGCTGCCGATTGCGTGCCCGTTCGCGTGGCCAGCTTGCGCGACAAGTTGGCGTGGCATTTTGCGCGCAGTGCGTGCAGCGCGCGCTGTGCACGAGTGTGCGAGTACGCGCGGGCGCAGTTGGAGAAGTTGGCGCAGCGCGCGCTGTGCGCATTGTGCGCGAGTGTACGTAGGCGCAGTTGGCGCAAATTGCTGTAGTGCACGCCAATAAGCGTTGTCGTGTCTATTCACGATCTGAACAGTTATGAAACGTTCAGAAACGGTTCCTCCATTCACGGATCCGCATTACCACGTCCCGAACGTTTCGCGTACTAGGCGGTTAGTGGACTGACACTATATAAGTTTCTCTCTTCTCTCTCGTTGGTGAAGTTCCTTACGAAATTCAGAGAGCAGAGAAAGAGAGAAACAGAGAGAGTTACGTCCATCCAAGGAGTGAGAAGAGCATTTCGACAGAGTGTTCCGCAGTTCATCTTTGAACTTGCTGGTTCCTGGAAGCTGATCGTGGGGGCGAATCTAGCTTTGAACTCCGGTGATCTGTCACCCCAGCAGGCTTTTTCTTCTTCAGTTCATCTCTTCTCCATATGTAACTCGTTCTATCATAATCACAACACGTTTGTGAGGAAGAACGAGATCTTTTCTGGTCTAATCATAAACTTTTTGTGGGCTTTCGTCGCTGCTGCTACGAAATTCAATTGTGCCTTCTTCGAAGTGTTACATTTGATTTCGTATCTCTGAATTCTCCAGGATCTCAGTTGTGCACCTTCTTCGAAGTGTTGCCATAATCTGTTTTTCATCTTAAAATCACGTCCCGGGACTAACACTTGTGATCTGATCTCATTTCTCTGTAGTCTTAGTAGTCTACTATGATGACAGCAGCAGGCAAAGCCTTCCTCTCAGATATTTTGGGCCACAAAATTCTTTTCCTATGTTTAGATCTATTATTAGACTGTACTGGTTGATTTTGGATTTTGTTCTTCCCCTTTTCCTAGCAGCTTCTTTGACATCACTCCTATCTATTGCAAAATAATTCTAATTTCCTATTCTTACTTCTTCGGATTCCAAGCTCTCTTTAACTTTTAGTTAGATCTGGAGTTCCTGTTCCCACCTTTGCTCCATCCTTTCTGTACATCATAAGCCACATAACTTGGCTTGCTATCCTTGGCGTCTTCCCCCTTGAAGTTGGCATCCACAAGTGGCCAAATACTGATATGTCACTGCCATCTTCCTTGTCGTCTAGTGTGTGCCCTAGATCTCCCCATAATCGTCAAGCTGCCTTTCCCATCTAATACCTTTAGGCCCTCTCTTTTCTTTGATTTGGAGAAAAAAACACATCCTTTTGAACAGCTGGAGGAAATATACTATAATTCCAGTTGGCAGATAGGATGGGTGATCTAGGAAAGGGCCTTTTGCTATTAAACAAAAAATTGTGTCCTCCAACGTCATGTATATCCTCATAAAGCAGGGGGCATCTTCTCTTGGACTTCAAAGTAGTTTCACACAGCGTGGGAATATGACTAGACCCTATAGGTAACCACATTCATAATGAGGTACACAAGTCTCAGTTTGGATTAATGACTTATGACTAGTTTTTTTTTCCTACATTCTTTCATTAAGCTTTGTGTTATTTGGTGCTATTGGTTTGTATAAAAGTAAATTACTGATGTGCATCTTCCTGATTCCGTTGCCACTATTATTTACTGGCTATTATGAAACCTCTTTTTTTCCCCCAAAGGTTAATTAGTTATCATGTGCATATTTTTTCAAGATCTGAATGTTGTGATGGCTATACAGGGCATAACTGTGAAAGAGATGGAAGAGCTCCGTGATGACATCAAAATGCATTTGGATTTAGATAGAGCAACACCAACACATATTGAGTTTTGGGAGGTAATTTGTTTTATCCTCTTCAGCTCATGAAATTGCTTGTGTTCTTCAGTATTCCTTTTATCACTGTATTGCCACCTTAGTAATGCTTTTGGTTTAGAAAAGAGAGAGAAAAGTACATCATGTTTCTTTCTTGGCAACCTACATCTGTTTGTTATGAATGTTTAAATTTCTATTTTTATTGTTTGAACATTCTTTTATATAACTTTGATGCTTAGGTTGCATGGTAACACCAAGTCAAACATCCGAAAAGATTTCTACTATATTTTTCTTTATGTTCCATATCGTGTTTTTTTTTTTCAAAGAAAGAATCTTCCGAGGGGTCACTTGGCACGATGAAGTGGTTTGGCTCTTGATTCCAGGGGTTTTGGATTCATGTCTTGTAACCTTCCTTCCACTAATGGGGGAAAGGTAGCACATTTCTTGACCCTTCCCAGATCCCACTTTGCTGTGAGCCCTGTGACTCCAAGGTCACAATCTTAATACATTTATGTGATGTATTCTACAACTAGTAACATTGGAAATGTGTATATTCAGTAACACTGGGGTCTTGTTTTCCGTAATAGGCTATTGTAGTTAAATAAAAGACATGCCTTTCTATTTAGTTGTTTTTCTTATATAGCTCCCTTGTATTGTGCATATTTCGATACATGTTCATCAAAGTTTATTAGTTCCATTCTAGTGCCTTAAATAGACAACACAAATTTATATATGATTAGATGGGTTATGAGCAATACTAAGATTTTGAATGTAACAAAAGTTAGTAGAAATATGCAAATTTTTTAAGGGACATATCTAAATAACCTTTCCTTGAGTTGTATTATATTTCCTTATTCTATTGATCTGTTCTAAATGTAATATCTATTGCTATGGGGCAGGCTTTAATGGTGGTTTGTAACTGGGAGCTAGCAGAGGCTCGGAAAAGAGACGCACTAGACAAAGCTAGGGTACGTGGTGAGCAACCACCTGCAGAGATCCTTGCAGAAGAAAGGGGTATGCATTCAAGCATTGAGGCAGACGTGAAGTCCCTTTTGGAAGGAAAAACATCCAGTGAGTTGGAAAATATGCAGACAGAGATTGAGTCAGAAATGCGTTCTGGCACGGCAAAAGTTGTTGAATACTGGGAAGCTGTTTTAAAACGCCTTCAAATATACAAGGGAAAGGTATGTCATAATCATCCTTTATGACATGTCATAAATGAAAACTTTTTACAACCAGTGCCATCTCTTTGCTTCATTACACATTGCAGTTTTAAGAGATTATTCCGTACATGATTAATTAGCATGGCATTTGTAGAAGTTGCAAGTCCGTATGCCTAGTTTTGGGTGATTGAGTAACTCTTTGTTAATCTTATACAATGGTTAGATTAGTCCATTAAATGTGAAGTTGTGTAAAAATCCTCATGTGCATCTATGGGTACATATGCTGAGCTCATTTAGATAATGGTCTTTTATTGCCAACTTTTACGTCAGAAGGATTTCCACGACCATCAGTCTCTCTCTTGTTCTTAACTAACTAATATTATTTTTGAATATTGATGAGGATAGTTTGTGATCTGCTATACATATTTATTTTCTCTCATGAGATTATTTCTTATCTGTATTATCATCCCTTAGTAGCCTTTATAAATTAGCTTTTACTCTTGCGCTCAAACATACAACATTTGCTCTATCTAGCACTTGAAAAAAAAAAAACCTTTTATTGATAAGAGTTCAGACGGTTGGGAGAACTTTAGGCATAACGAGTTTACCCCCTATTAATTTATAATTGTAAAAATGCAAAGTTTCACACCTGGAAAGTGATGGATAATAGATCTGATGCATGGTTATTTATGCCGCAAGCTAAAAAAAGCTTCAACTCAAACTATCTAAAATTTTGGGTTATTTACATTAACTATCCCTAAGTTTTGAATTTATAAAAAGGGATACCCCTGCTTTTAAACTAATCACACTGACCACCCTCCCTTTAGAATTTTTTTTTTAAAAATATGGGTAGTTAGTGTTATAACTTTTTATTTTTATCTTGAAGTAGGGGTACCCCGTGTAATAAACATGGTCAGTGTAATTAGTTTAAAAGTAGGGGTACCCCGTGTTATAAATCCAAAACTTAGTAGTTAGTGTTAATAACCCTAAAATTTTAGTAGGGGTAAGGTTCTGAGAGAACTCACAGAAGTATGAGAAGATTTCTATCATCTAATCCTAAATTTATGCATCTAGACTTGGAGTAAAAGTTACACATCTGCCACAATGCATCAAAGAACCTTGACCAAAGAACACTGCCCTCGAGGAAACTTTGAACTTTCTGATGAATCTTAAACTGGCAAAGAATAAAAAATGATTGGTAACTTTATCATACTCGGGTTAGGGAGAATAGGAGAGTGAATAGATGCATATTTTGGCCATTTCTCCCATTCCAATATCATAAAAATACAAATTCTTCATATCTATCTAAACCTCTACAATATTTCTTATTTCATTCTAAATCATAAGGTCAACATTAGGCTCACACCATAGCGCCCCCACCAATATACCCAAGGGCATAGCTGGGGGCAGGTAGCTCGTGTCCCTGAGCTTGTGGGGAATTGCCCCTCTCGATGACGAGCTCACAGCTGCAGGCTTGTGGCAGTCTGGCTGCCCGAACCAATGAGCTCGTGGGGGACTCACAAGTGCAAGATCCTGGCCTATATCCACCCCCAGCGAAGGGCTCATTTTTTTCAGCCTTTCAAGTTGGCGAACTCGTGACAGATTGTTATTGGAGAACTTGCAACATATTGTTGTTATGGCTGGTGAGTTTGCACTGTCTTATTTATCTCGTCGGTAACCCATAATGGATTTCCGCTCTCCTCAGTGAGTTTGTGGCCAACTATGCTTGTGTCAAACAAATCATTTCGACTGCCACTAGTGGCTCACGATAATTGCGGACTACCGCTCGTCAGTGGGCTCGTGACAAGCTAGAGCTGGCAGGTGAGCTTGCGGTGGTCGTAGCACACGTTGGCTTGATGTTCTTTTGTTGCGAGCTCGCAACATCATGAAGCCAATGGTTGGTGAGGTTTTATTTGATGCTGATGGGTTTGAACTTTGAAGGCAGGCACACATGGAAGTGGACTTTCTATTGACTCTCTTGGCCTTGTGCCTGGTGTGTGTGTGTGTATACACGCACCATTGCCTAGGACCAATAGCCCTTTGTTACTATTACTACATTGACTGTATCTGAAGCAAATAAAAACAAATGTCTTTGCAAGCAACCAAACATTTTAAAAACGTTGCATTGATTTTAAGAAGGTATAGTAAGCAATGTATTGTAGGATGTAGGAGGGAAATGGTTATTCATTAATAAGAGACTTTATATATATATATATATATATATATATATATATATATATATATATATATATATATATATATACGTTGCATTGATTTTAAGAAGGTATAGTAAGCAATGTATTGTAGGATGTAGGAGGGAAATTGTTATTCATTAATAAGAGACTTTATATATATATATATATATATATATATACACACACACACACACACACAGAGGAGAGGAGTCGCCTCTTTCTATTATTCTGCCTGATGTGGGAATAAAGTCCAATACACTAATACTTAACATCCTCGCTCAAGCTCGAGCATATATGTCAATCATGTCCAACTTGTTACAAAGAAACCGAACACGAGGACCCAAAAGAGACTTCGTCAATATATCAGCTATCTGATCATCGGTGAAATATGATTATCCTCTTCTGGTATTCATCACGGACAAAGTGAATGTCAATTTCAATGAGTTTCGTCCGTTCATGGAATACGAGATTGATAGCAATATGATAGCAGACTAATTATCATACCAGTTGCTTTCAGTCCAGCTTCTTCTTCCAGCTCTTGTAGAAGATGCTGCAAATATAACACTTCTGTTGTGCCATGATCAATTTTCTGATATTCTGTTTTCGAACTTGATCGTGAGACCACACTCTGTTTCTTGCTCTTCCATGATTCCAAGTTTCTACCAATGAATGCTGAGTAGCCGGATGTAAACCGTTTATCAGTAAGACTTGCACCCCAGCCCGCATCTGTGAAATACTCGAGATGATTATGTCCCTGATTCTCCATCCAAATTCATTTTTTTCGGATTCTGGGCTAGGTAGCGCATGATTTTGAGAATTGCATGCCAATGTGGAACTCGTGGAGAAGCCATAAATCTACTCGTGACACTTACGGCAAAAGAAATGTCTGGGCGAGTCATGACTACAAAGTAGTTGAGTTTTCCAACCACTCGATGATACTGATCCGGATTAGTTATCAGTATCCCCTTATCGATGAGTAATTTTACCCCTGGATCCATGGGTGAAGTTGCTCCCTTAGCTTGTATCATTCCTGCCTTAGTTAGAATGTCAAAGACATATTTCTGCTGAGACATTACAATGTCTCGCTTTTCCCTTGTGACTTCAATGTCCAATAAGTACTTCAACGATCCCATATCCTTGGTCTGAAATTGGTCACCTAGAAACTTCTTCAACCCAGTAATACCCCGACTGTCGTCTCCTGTAATCATAATGTCATCAACATAGACACCCAGTAGTATTCTTCTAGCTGACGTCTGTCGGTAAAATACCGAGTGGTTCTTCTTCGATTGACACATGCCAAACTGGGTAACAACATGTGTAAATCGACCAAACCAAGCACAGGATGATTGTTTGAGACCGTAGAGGGCCTTCCGTAGATGGCACACTTTATCCTCCCTTGCAATGAACCCAGGAGGTTGTATCACATATACTTCCTCTTGAAGGTTCCCATGAAGAAATGCATTCTTCATATCCAACTGAAGTAGGGGCCAGTCATAGCGGACAACTAAGGCTAGGAGCACTCGCACAAAAGTCATCCTGGCAACTGGGGAGAATGTTTCAAAATAATCCTCGCCGTATGTCTGAGAATATCCTCTTGTCACAAGACGAATTTTTAGACGATCAAGAGTGCCATCTGGTTTCACCTTGATTGTGAACACCAATTTGCATCCTACCACCTTCCTACCCGTAGGCAAATCCACCAGGTCCCGCGTATAATTTTTTCGGAGTGCTCGCATTTTCTCTTCCATAGCAGCATGGCAACCAGGATGTTTGAGTTCCTCATCTGTCTGAATCCCATAAATAGTAGTCACGAAGGACTGAGTGTGATTCGAGAGCCCTTTGTAGTTGTCAATGTACAAAGGATGGTTACGACATGCACGACAGGGGCGAGTCGATCTACCAGAAGGTGGTAGAGCAGTAGAATTGGAGGATTCATATGATGATACCTGCTCTATAGCTGTGGGCACTATTGATGATATTTTTTTTGGCGAACCTGGTGTTTGCAGATCATTGGACGGTAAGACTGATTCGGTAGGGGAGGGCACTCGTACGGGGGGCTCCTGCAGTTGAACATGGTACAATAGGAAGTTCTCTTCTGGTTATACTGTTGGAGCAGAATCTTTGTGTGGAGGAGGTGGTAGAAAATCGATCTCAACAAAAGTAACATCCTGAGACACAAATATCTTCAAAGTCGGAGAAAAATAACGATACCCTTTCTGATCCTTAGGATACCCAAGAAAAATACATTTGATGCCTTCAGGTCTAATTTGGAATGGACAGGTCGAGTATCCCGAACATAACACAAGCACCCAAAAACTTTAAGTGGCAAGGGAAATGTCATTCGATTAGGTAAAATTGAGAAAAAGGTGTGGCTCCATGAAATACACGAGACGACGTACGATTAATTAGATAACAAGTCATAAGGACCGCATCCGACCAAAATTTTCTGGGAGTACGTGCATGAAACATAAGAGCACGTGTTGTTCCAAAATGTGACGATGCTTTCGTTTGGTCACACCGTTCTATTGTGGTGTATAAGGACATAAACTTTGGTGAATGATGCCATGTCCAGCCAGATAAGAATTGAATTTACGAGACAAGTACTCACTACCATTATCACTCCGAAAATACTTAATAGTAACCCCAAATTGGGTTTTAATTTAAACATTGTACCAAATATCAAATAATTCAGAGCGATTTTTTATTAAGTAGACATAAGCTACTCGTGAGTAATCATCAACAAAGACATAATATCTGAACTCCATAACCGAGTCAACAAGACATGGACCTCATATCAAAGTCGACTAATTCAAACGGGACAGAAACAGATTTATCTAAACTCACCGGATACGATGCTTGATGATGTTTGACTAGACTACACGACTCAACAATGAAAAGGGACACAACGATCTAGTGATAGACACAATTTTTGGAGAGCTTGGATAGAAGGATGACCAAGCCGACAATGCAACTCAAAGGGATCTCGACGTACACTGGCACAAGCAACATATGAATTCAACTCTATCAGGTCTAAGCCTCCAGCCACATGCCCCCTACTAATAGTCTTTTCCATCTTCAGATACTGAAAAACACAACCATCAGAAAAGAAAGTTATTAAGCAGTGTAAATCTCGAGTTCTATTTCTCATGAATAATAAGCTGAACGGGTTTTCAGGTGTATGTAAAACTGAAGTAAGTGCCATAGTAGGAGAAAGACATGCACTCCCTCTTCCACGAACTTTCAGTGAACCGTAATTCACAACAGTAATATCTGACACATGACCCACAAATTCATATTTATGCACTATATCGACATCACCTGTCATGTGATGAGACGCACCTGAGTCGATTACCTATTGCTTCAACTTTACTACACAAGCCGTTGAATATCCGACTATAGAACCAGATGTAAAAGCTTCAATATGACACTGATTTTGGAATTCAGTGAATTGTATAGATATCTGCCGTCATCTACACGGATAGCCTGTTATTGTCAGGAACATCTGATGCAACATTGACGGCAGGTGCTTTGGGACACTACCATCGGATGTGTCCTTGTTGATCACAGTTGAAACAAGTCCGTGATCGTCCTCCATCACGGCCACCGTCACCTCGACTACCGTTTTGGCCAGCATGACGGCTACCATGTCTACCACTATGATCACCATGAAATCCACCCCAAGCAGCACCCAAGGCAGTTCGATCAGCAAGTGCATCACTCGTATCAGTCCCAATGACTTTCGCTGTTCGGAGGATACGAAGTGGGCTTCCATAAAAATTGTAACCTCCGCTCTAGCAATAATCTGAGACCTTGCAGTCTGCATCAGGATGAAGGGATGCAGGATACACCATGACATAGAGCTGCTAGCGTTGTGTCCTTGCCTCATTGATATCCGTCGTCAAAGGTAGCGCACGATCTACCTCATCAGTTAGTGTCTTAAAGACACGAAAGTGATTCTTATGTGACTTGTCTCATTGATCAACTCGGTAGACGTCAACGATCGAGTCATAGATGCGAGATGTTTGCCATCAAAGGGAGTTGCAAGGACCTTCTATAACTCCTTTACTGAATCTATATTCTGAATCGTGTCCTCAACTGATGGTTCCATCGAATTCACAACTGTATGAACAGTCGACTATCATCAGTCTTCCACTGCTCAAATGTGGGATCAGTCTCCTTCGGAGGGTTGTTAGTCAGATGCTTTGACAACCGTATTTTCCGAAGCATCTTCTCAACTTCTTGCACAACGTAGAGTAGCGGTCCGGACCATCCAACCTCTGATCAACCAGTCAAATCGAAGATACCGTTGTACCAGTGATCGGTATTCCCACCTTTGTGTGCCCGATATTGGTGCTACCACCACTGCTATTCGCCGTAATGTTCGTCATTTGCAGGTTCTTGATTTAACTGTTTATTATCGTTCCGATCCGATATTCACATCAATTTCGCCAATGCTCAATCAACGTTGTCAGAACTGGCGTGCGCAATGTTGGCGGAGATTCAAGTGTGGATCAAACAAGCCAGGACAGAGATTCACACAACCCAGGTTGCTCTCTGTTGGATCATGATGTGGACACCGGGTTGGGAACATAGATTCACGAAAAGCAAATTTGCTCTTTGTTAACCCCTGATGTTGTTGAGAAGATTCAGAGGTTCACGCAAACAAACCATTGTTTACCCTCGGAAGATTCTCAATGCCAACTTTTTTTTTTCAGACCTATATTTTTTGCAGATCTGGATTTTTTTTTGAAAAGCCGGCTAGGGTTAGATTTTGGGTTACGGTTAGGATGATGGCTAGGGTTTCCATGAGATAAGGATAGGGTTTGAGATTAGATGGGCGGGGGGGGGGGGGGGGGGGGGGTGGGGGCAGGGAAAGAGGGGAGGGCGGCCTGGTGTTGCATCTAGAAGCGGAGGGGGGAGGTTGCTGTGAGGGGGGGGGGGGGGGGGTTTGCTCCAGGAGACGTGGGGGGTTGTAGAGGGGGTTGCTGCAGGAGAAGGGGGGCTGCATAAGGCGCGGGGGCCTATCGGAGCGCATCGAAGTGTTGCTCCAGGAGACGTGGTTGGGGGGGGGGGGGTTGTGGAGGGGTTTTTTTTGGAGAGAGGGGGGGGGGGATTGGTGGCTAGGATTTTGGCTCTAATACCATGTAGGAGAGAATTAAATGTTATTCATTGATAAGAGAGTTTACATAATATAGGAGAGGAGTCACCTCTCTCTATTATTCTACCCGATGTGGGACTAAGTCTCTAAAGTCCAATAGACTAATACTTAACATAGGATATAAGTTAACTTAATGGATCTCTACTTTGCCAGAGATAATATCATCGGTAGACTTCACTAAAATTTTGAACTGTTCTTATTCTCTGAACTACAATTGTTTTTCCTAAACTGAAATACATCAGTTAATTGTGGTATTTGCTTAGCATTTCTGTGAGAGGTACACCATTAGATGATGCCAACTCTTTGAAGTTCTGTACATGCATTCCTGTCTCGGCTGAGTGGACACACTGTAGGAACCTTACGACTATTAACAGTTGTTTATATTCATACTATGACACCCTGTTTCAGCTTGAGTGGGGCACACTTTAGGAACCACTTCCTTTAAAAAGTTAATTGAATATTTATATTGAATGCTAACCTATTGATCTTCCTCTCTTTTATTCATCTTCAAAATTATTAGCCCTATGCTGATGATAATAGTTGATCGTGCTGTAGTTAGTACTTTATGCGATTTGTTTCTTTATTTTTCTTTAGACATGCATATCTAGTTCTCAGTTATATCTAAAATGCTATATAATTCTAAAAAAAGATTTGTAAAACATGAATTATTCATCTGGATGATAAACTATAAGTCTGTGTAAGATAATCCAATGTCCTTATATTACTCGGTAACAATTAAATGAACTTAACTACACACACTTAAGTATATATGTATATGTTTATATCACCTATATTGTTGCGGATACAGGCACGTCTGAAGGAGATTCATGCTAACTTGTTGAGAAGGCATCTACATCATTTGAAGCAGCCTGTGGAGACTGAGCAGAGGTTGGAAACAGATACGGAAATCGAGACTGAAGAAAAAGATGTAGAGAATGACGCAGATGGTAGGCCTTTGGTCAACCAAATCATGTATTTCTACATATTGAGAATGTTTAGCTGACAAGATTCGTATGCAGATGCCCATCAATACTCTCCGGAGCCCATAATAGATGAACCAAGAGATGAGCCAGCAGAAGAAGCTGGTTCTTTCTCACCCCAGCTCTTGCATGGTGATGAAAATGAAGAAGCAATCGATCCTGAGGAGGATCGTGCCGAGCTGGTAATTTTCTCATAGGTTCTATATTCATTTGGGTAACTTTGGGACACTATAATTCAATCAAACTATGATCAGTGCAAAGTAACCCATAAGGGATGGTTAATTCATCCAGTTTAACAAGGGATGTTTAACTTATATATTTTACTGATTATTTGATATTCTTATGAGGAAATAACACACTGACACTAGATATAACTTGGACTGCACCTTGGGACTTTAGAACAATTTTTTTGTTATAGAATAATATGCATGTTAGGTTATGTAAAAACATTTGATCTTTTACTGAAACAAATTTCTTAGTCCCCAAATAGAAACCTGGATAAAGTTCTTCCTGAACAACCCTTGACTCTAGCCCACATCCTAGAATATTTAAAAGAATTTATGGAGAACACACAATGTTGTTGAAATTTTAGTTTTAAAAGAACTTGGTTCATGCTCAACAATCTGTTTTGTCATTCACGTGAAGAATGACTAGAGTGGAGGGAAGTGTCACCCTTAGATAGTTGGAGATTATGTTATCAGTTTTCTAAGTTGAAGGTAGAGAGTTTTGGTAAAAGTTCCAGTATATAGAGCCGGTTGGAGAACAGAAACTCAGGCTGTGTTTGGTTGCTAAGGAAGTGAGGAAAGAAAAGGAAAAGGAAAATGAAACTTGATCCTATGTAAATGGTTTTACAACCCTTCAACCCTAACCCTAACCCTAAGTGATTAAAATTAATGGTTTTAAAACCCAACTCTTCAAATGTTACACAGATATCCATAACCCAACTTCTTCCTACATAAAAGACATCAGTTCTCTTTTCCTTTCCCTCACTTTCCACCAAACCAAACACAACCTGAAAGCAATACAAGGATTGCAATTCAGGCATACTGTTCAATATAGCGATCCAACACAATTCACACCTAGGGAATGATGGACCCAGCCATATATAAACTAAATCTAGAGCTGAGATATTTCACATGTTCTGAGAGAAATGTCCCAAGAAAAACAGGAAACTAGTTTAGTTTCTATGCCCGACTAAAACCTGGGTAATTTTTTTTTTCGAATGTGCCGAAATGGTTCTTCCTCTCCATGTCCAAGATAATTGATGGACAGTGATCAATTATTTGAAATACACAAACTGAAATGAGTTCTTTTTAATGCTTATGGATTTATCATTTTCCTAATAGCCAAGTGACATTCACTGATTGGAGGTTAAATTCTCATCAATAGGGGTGAGCATTGGGTGTATTCGGTTTACCTGAACTGTAGTTTTCGAAAACCGTACTTAACCCAAACCTCATAGTATCAAACTGAACCACACCGCGTAATATCAAAAATTATATTTGGCCGAATTGTATTAATATTTTGCTTAATTCGGTCTTAACCGCAAATTGCATAAAATTCAAAAAATAAAAATAAAATAAAAGTTAAGTCATGGCTAAAAACTTACTAATAAAGAGTTTTGCTACTAGAGGGAGGAAGACTCGTACACAGCAAGAGAATGAAAATTGAGGAATGGGATAGGGTAATTTAGGGTTATTATTAGGTTGGGTTAGGCCTAGATAGATATCTATGTAGGAGGTGGCATAGTTGTAGTATGTGGTTCGGTTTGTAAGGCTTAAACCGAACCACATTCCCCAAACTGCAAAGGGAACTGTAAAACTGTAATTTAAAAATCCAAAACAACAAACCGAACTATCCCCCCCCCCCCCCCCCCCCCCCAAACAAAAAAAAAAAAAAAAAAAAAAAAAAAAAAAAAAACTGAACCAGATAGTATAATTCGGTTCGGTTCGGTTCGGTTTGCGGTTTATGACCCTGCGTACTGCTCACCCCTTACTCATCACCTCAAAGACTCCCAAGATGAACATGAGAAAAGTTTGAAGCAAGTTCTGTTTCATGCTCATGAATTTGTGATTTTCCATTGCCGAGAGAAATTCACCTATAGGAGGTTGAATTCCCATCACCTCAAAGATTCTGAAGAAGAACATGAGACCTCTCTAGGCTTTTCTTTTGAGAGATTGGACCAGTTTTACCAAATTGGATATACTGATGTTGGACATGACAAATAGGATTTACACTGAAGATCAGAACATGCTATATGAAATTAGTATCAGTCGACCTCCAGTATCTTGTTGATTTCAAAACCCTATGGTTAGTCTTAGGCCGTTTTGGAAATCTTTTAATTTTCTTAAACTGGTCAAAATCCTGGAGCTGGTCATAGAAATCTATATTTTTTTGTAATAATATATATATTTTTTGCAAGTATTTCATAATCCAACCAAAGCTGCTGGAAGTATGGAAATTGCTGATACCAATACCCAGAGAATTGGCCAATACCAAACGATCATCTTCTTACCTCTATTCCTACAACACATGTCAATCAACTTCCCTATGCTAAAAAATGGCAGTAGTCAGTCTCCTGCGAGCATGACACTATCATGTGTTAATGTCACAAGAATAGACTCAAGGGCTTGTAAGTTGTAACTTGTCCTTTTAGTTTAAGCTTCTCAACTTAAAACTGACTTGGTGTCACCTTGTTTATTGAATGTTCTCTCTACGTTTTGGATGTATATTTCTGCAAGTCAACTTCTTTATCATGATTCGGTACTGGTTCTCTTGTTTTGTCAATAAGTTTTATTCACATACCAATCATCATTTAACAGGACCGTAAACGTGAGGCTGTGAGTCACCAAAAAAGGATCCAAGAAGCATTGGCAGCCAAAGCAGTTGTACCTGATGACATGGAGCTGAAAGCAATAAAAGCCATGGGATCTATGGAGGAAGGTGATGCAGTGTTTGGCACTGGTGCTGAAATAAATCTGGATTCACAGGTTCATAACTTACATGATATAATTTCTTTCTTCTATTAATTAATATTGTTTAAATCAAAATGTGAAGCCCATACTGCGTGCCATGCTTTACTTTTTAGGAGTATCAGGAATTCGGGTTTGTGGTAATACTGATTTTCATATTAGAATCTGGCTGTAGGTTGCAAAACTTGTACATATAAATATAGATGATACTCTTATGTACCTGCCACATATTTTCACATAGATACTAAACATTGTATAAAATGATTAATAGGTCTACTGGTGGCATGACAAATATCGTCCAAGAAAGCCGAAGTATTTCAATCGTGTTCATACAGGATATGAATGGAACAAATATAACCAGACTCATTATGATCATGACAATCCACCGCCCAAGGTTGTACAGGGTTACAAGTTCAATATATTCTACCCTGACCTAGTTGACAAATCAAAAGCTCCAGAATTTAAAATAGAGAAGGACGAGAACAGTGCGGAGACGTGTATCATAAGATTCCATGCTGGCCCCCCATATGAGGACATTGTAAGTATTGCAGTCGGACTGGATAAAACTTGATGTGTTGATTAGATTTTTTTCATTCCATTTACTTTCTCCTTGACATTAACTTGTGCCTATGTTGGCTTTCTTGTTTGGAAAACAGGCTTTCCGGATTGTAAACAAGGAGTGGGAGTATTCACATAAGAAGGGCTTCAAGTGCACTTTTGAAAGAGGAATTCTTCATGTTTACTTCAATTTCAAGCGATACAGATATAGGAGGTAGCCAATGTGTACTAATTGGATGTATGACAGATGTGAAATTGAAGAAGTCAGAGAAGCCCTAGTTGGTTAACTGGGAGGGAATTGAAGGGGGGAAAAGGAGCAGCAGTCTGCAAAGAAGCATTGTAGAACTCAATTTCACTTTTATTTGCTGAGAATATCTTCAGCAAAACAAGGATGGTTGGTTTCGCTCGTTTTTTTTTTTTTGACAAATTTTACTGCATGTAATATAAAGCTGGAGTACATTGGAAAGGTCATGGCTTTTCGTCGTTGTACTGTTATTTGCTCTGGTATCAGCTTGAGCCATCTTAGCTTGAACCGAGGTTCAGATTAGGGTCTGCATCAAAGGGTTTGCAAGGACAATAGACGAGGAGCCCTCGAGGGTTCATAATTGAGATTTTTTGGTACAATAGACCAACGTTGTAGTGGTATTAGTAGTTAAATTTTAGAGTTAAATTGTTTTCATGTAATGTTAACTGATTGACAAGATATTTAAACTCCTTTTACCTAAGCAGGAGAAGAGCGGATGTTTTGTTGACCTAAACCACAGGGGAGCAAGATAATTTGGACAAACGCCTGATCCATGGAAACATATACTTGATAGAACCATATAGAAAATGGACCATATTGTATTCTTTTGTACTTCAGTTACTCGATAACATTTCAACATAAAAACTATGGTTTTGTCGGGCTGCCTATACTGTACTTCCGAACAACAAGGTACTAATATACCGTATTGGCATATTTCAAATACCAGGCCATGACTAAGAGTCTCAAAACATAGGTTATGTAATATATGTATATAATATATTACACTTTCTGAAGTAAACATGGATTTAATTTTAAGCATATATATGCTTTAAGATTAGATTCTTCTTCGAAAATATATTTAGCAATGAAGCTTGCTCCATCTTATATTTTCTCAAATTCATAATGCATAAAACCAGAAAGAAACAAAACATGTATCACCAAAATTTAAAACATTCTTGTCGTTCATTTCTTTAAGAAGGAATTACAAACAATTCATTTCGAGAATCAAACTAACAAAGGCAAATATAAGGGCACATTATTTCTCACTCAGGGCTAGCCCAAATTTTGTTTAGTTTATTTACAAGAATTACTCATGGCTAGCCAAAATGTTGGTATATAAGTCACTTTTTTTTAGTCTTCTTCCTCACTTCTCTTTTCCCAGACTCTAAAAAAGTTCATGTCTAAATTTCATCTTCTAGTAACTAAAATGTGATTTAGTATTCATTCTAGACGAATTTTCGAAGTTTTGAACCCATCTAGGGTTCCAAACCCTAAAAAAATTCGTCCATAGTTGCGATGGGGACGATGATGGACTCTCAAAAATGCTGACAATCCTACCAATTGGAAGGACTATTGAAAAATTTGACAGTCCTACATAAAAAATTGAACATCATATTTTCTTTAGGACTGTCGAAATTTTTGACAGTTCTTCCAATTGGTATGACTGTTAAAATTTTTGACACTTAAAAACATTGAACAACATATTTTTAGGATTGTCAAAATTTTTGACAACCCTACCAATTGGAAGGACTGTCAAAAAATTTGACAGTCCTATATAAAATATTGAACATCATATTTTCTTAAGAATGTCAAAATTTTTGACAGTC
Organism: Iris pallida; assembly: GCA_029216955.1. Taxonomy (NCBI): domain Eukaryota; kingdom Viridiplantae; phylum Streptophyta; class Magnoliopsida; order Asparagales; family Iridaceae; genus Iris; species Iris pallida. Next base: position 92,551 of record JANAVB010032420.1, read on the forward strand.
CTTCCAATTGTAGGACTGTAAAAAAATTTGACAGTCCTACATAAAACATACATTATATTTTCTTTGGATTAACTGTTGAAATTCTTGACAGTGCTAAAATAAAGTTTTAATAACCGTAGAAGCAGAAGTCACGTAATAAGAAGGATTTTAAATTTTTTATATAATCATTAAGTTACATTTATAAGTTAGAGATAAATAAATTATCTACTCGGTTTAAAAATAAATAAATTATCTACTCGGTTAAAAAAAAAACTCAAAATTTTAAATCTATCTTAGAGATAAATCTTCCAATTTTGTTCATTTCAAAATAAACCTTCATATACACGGTCTATAAATCTATTTTAGAGATAAGTCTCTCAATTTTAAATCTATTTTAGAGATAAGTTTCACAACATCACATTACATTGACAATGACACAAATAAAAATCAATAACAAAAATAAAAATCTAATAAGCCTCTTTTTCCATGGAAGATGATCATTTCTCTTCTGTAACAACAAGATTTATTTAGGACTGTCAAAATTTTTGACAGTCCTAAATGAAACTTGATGTCAAGTTTTATTTAGGATTGTCAAAAATTTTAACTGTCCTAAATGTTGTCAGGATATTAGATTCAACAATCACAGAAGTAAAGTTTAATAACATCACATTTCAAAATAATCTCAAAATTTTATTTAGGACCATAAGAACCCAATATAACCATAAGAACACAATACTAGTATGTGTTAAAGGGAAGAAACAACTAATATTGACAAAGGATTACAATCATATTGCCTGGATGTAATTAATAAAAAATTTGCATATTACATGCGTTCCGTTCAAAGTATTACAACAATTTGATAGTTTAGCATATTACAATTTGATAAATCAAAGCTTTACAACACCAAATGATCGTGATGTTGGTCTATTTGATATCTGTTCATGTCGGTCGTCACTTTTTCACCTACTCTAAATTACAAGGTAATCACCGAGCGATCGAGATTTGTTGTAGTACTTGTCGATAACATATAACTTGCGGTCGACACTGCAGAAGAGATTATTCTTGTCGCGAAGTATGCAAATGTGGGAGTTTACCCATATTTCTGTCATGGCTGTTAAACAAAGGCACGACAGGAATATGGGTAAATTCTCACGTTTGCATATTTTACAATAAGAATAATCTCTTCTGAGTGGCGACCACAAATTTTATGTTCCAACTAATGGCTGTCTTTCACGACAAGATTTATTTGATGGCGAAAGATGCGGTACGTCGTTTTCTTTTAGGACCGGTGTCAAGGTCCTTCTTCTTCGGGCCGCGACTGTAAAATAAAAAGATACTTCAAGTTAATTAACAAAGATTAATGAAATTTAATTAACAAAGATTGAAATTTAATACAGTCCATAGGATTGGAAGAACAAAAAATTGTAGAAAATTTCTACAGTTCTAATATCGTACATGACTGTAAAAATTTTCTACAATCCTATATTATTTCATCCCGTGTGTCTGACGAAAACTCATTCCAAAAAAATTAAAAACCAAATCAAGAACACAATAATAATTCTTCGAAGACCTACATTATGATACTACATTATAACAAGGATTAGGAATATTTTTTTTAATTTTTTTTTACAAATAACAATATCAAATGAAAATAATATCTTCTTGAGTGGGTTTGTAAGAATTATGGTTTGTACCTTGTTTGTGAAGAGACTTTGGGTGCCATTTCTGAAATTGGAAAGAAGATTGGGAAGAAATCTAGGATTTCGATAAACATGGAGGTTGTGGAGAAGAAGAAGCGATAGTTTGAGAGGGGTTGAGAAGAGAGGGAGTGAAAAGTTCAAATGAATGACTTTGAGTGGGTGCGAGGGGTTGGAATGAGAGGTAGCCCTTAGTTAAAAATGGACTGTCCTAAATAATTTTTCTCCTAAACTGGGCTACCCTAATCTTGAACTAGTCTTGCCCTAACAAAGTAGCACCAGAATTCGCTACCTAATACATTCATCTCTTCAAAATGCAAGCAGCACCAGAATTCGCTACCTAATACGTTTATCGTTTGAAAATGGAAGTTTTCGATCGTTGTTTAGAGAGTATTACTCTTGAATGGTTCTTTGGCGCTTATGGACGTTGAAGATGATGTCGACGTGGGCGAGGAACTGTTAGGAAGCGAGTTAATTAATGCATGAAACAACAGGCTAATCCCCATGTCCAACTCACCAGCAGCAGCCTGAAAATTCGAAACGGACCCGTCCTGATGACACGTGAAACATCTCTGCATCTGCAACCTCTGATATCTACAAAAGAGAAAGAGAAGAGAAGAGAAGAGAAGAGAAGAGAAGATAGATAATGACAATTTCTATGGGCACCACAAGAATTACTGGGGGCGTCATTTTACTAGGGGACAACCCAGGTTTGAGGAACTTTTACTGGGGACGTCCCGAAAATTACTTGGGGCTATCCCACCCCCCAAACCCTCTATTTCATTTCATTTTCATTTTAAAATTCTCTCTCTTCAAAACCCTCTCACTCAAAACCCTCTCTCCAAAACCCTAACACTCTCTAAAACCCTAACACTCTCTCCATTATCCACTCTCCAAAACCCTCTCTCAAGAACCCTAAGTCTTCGAAGATCATCAATGGCACCGAAGAAGAACCCGTCATCACAAGCTAGGTATGTTTCCTAATTATTGTATAATTTATTTTACATTTCAAAGTACATTTCGATTCTTTGAGAAATCTCTTAAATGTCATTATAAATTAGGTTAGAATAATTCAAAGTACATTTCGAAATCGAAAATATCATATTTTATCATTTAAATGCAACCTAACTGTTCGTCTGGTCGTCGTCCCTAAGGACTGCAGTCGACGGGGCAGTCCTACTGTCAAAGTGGACTGCCAAGAAGTCGGCAGTCCTGTTATAAAACAGGACTGCAGGCACACTTGCAGTCCTGTTATAAAACAGGACTGCCATCTCTCTGGCAGTCCTGATAGAATGATGGACTACCAGGAGCATGGCAGTCCTAAAGGTCAACTTCACAATTTGTTTTACATTATTTATTTAATACTAACCCTATGTTGTCCTTAGTCCTGTGGCCGCTCCCAAAAGAAAGCGACCCCTCCACCGCATCCTTGTGCAGGTAACGTAGTGAGCGGCCTCGTCCTCTTGAGAGACCAATCAAAATTTCAGAACCGCAGCGACAAGGGGAACAACTACACCCCCATTCTCGTTCGAAGCAACGAGGTCCTCCTAGTCCTCCGTCTTCTTTCGATGACGATGACGTACCTATCAGCCAAATTCTAGGACGAGGTGGTTCTGATGCCGGTCCTTCTGAGGATCCTGTCCGTACGTCCGGTGCCTGTCCTTCTGAGGATCCTGTTCGTTCGGCCGATGTCGATCCTTCTGAGGAGGAGGAGGATGTCCGTCCCCCGGGTTGCTCAATGTTGTTGTCGTTCGACAACCACATTGCTTATGATATATGAAAGAATCCGGTATGTATATTATGTTTGTAAGTTTTCGTTTATATATATATGTTTGTAAGTTTCCGTTCATAATCGTTTTTTTATTATCTTGTACGACATACAGGAGAGCTCTCGTATTCTTAGGGCTGTGAGTCATGGGCGGAAGTGTCACGCCCCGCTCCCGTAGGAGCGATCGTCCTCGCTAAGGCGTGATGCCGCACGGGCCTAGGTTGCGCCCGTGCAAGGCCAAGTCCAGAAACGGCCGATTTGAGCTAGGCCATAGAGTCGCACAGAGTGTCCCCATTCCAGCGGAAAGTAAATGAACACAAGTAGCAGCGAATTCAAACTCTTTATTGATATTCAAGAAGTTTACAAGCGGCGCTAGGCCAAGTTTACAAGTCTCTCAAGCTCTCTCTCTCTCTGAAACATAAAAGGCATGCCAAGTGGCTTACAAGATGGAATGATTCATGGCGATATTCCGATATATTATGTCCTGTATATGGTGCTCCAGCTCCTTGCAACGCTCCAAGGCTCCAGAGATAGCTCCGCGCCTTAGTACGTTCGAGGAAAGCTTCGCACCCGCCGACGTTTCCTACTTCCTACAAACAGACTGTGGGATTATCAGTACATTGTTATGCACTGGTGGGGAGGCTAGCTCGCCTACAATGCTATCATTACCAAACACGTTCTATTTACTTTTGTGCATCTCTATCATTCATTGTCTTTCTAATCTTGCCTTAGGATCAGTTTCATGGCATATTTCATAGCCTATCTCGTGTTGCCGAATACAAGTGTCGCATGGAAATATATGCATGACTTACCCATACTTACCATCCGGCCTTCCCTGTCCAAAGTAAACCAAGTTAGTCAATAATTTATATGAAATGACTTAACGTAATTCATGTAAACATTCAATGTCAAGGGCGTGTCCCTGCCTCGGGTCCTAGCACGTCTAGGCGTGTTTTTTAACTCCTTTGCTGAACTACTCTCGATTATCTGGTATGTTATATTCAAGCTTGTTCAGAAGGCACTTTGTTCAGTTAACTTAGACTACTTTGATTTCAATGTAAGGACTTGCACGTGGATTGCCACCAGCAAAGTCCACTTAATCTATATGCATCGGTCGCTGGCATCACAAGCCAATTTGGACATATTCTCCCCTTGGTATTTCTCACCTATCGAAGCGTGCAGCTGGAACACCTTGATAGTCTCTTTGAAATACCCCGCACTTACGTTTCCAGTGGTGGCCAAGCCCGTACCCCGGTTGTCCGTAAGCCCCTTTGATTCTGCATAGGCTGGCATATTCCCCCTTTGAACATGCCGCGAAATCCCTTTTTCTTTACGGCCACGGCATCGCCACCCCTCGCCCGTGCCGTTTGTCCACGACCATTTCGTATTAACTTGTATTTTTAACTTAACGGCTGTCTCAGAGCCGTAAGCTAACCCTTAGCCTTAATGCGTTATCGACCAGGTTGGCGTCCGTGCAGCGCGGGTAGCGAGCCCCGTTGCACGTGCCCGTCATACCTGTCGCTAACCATTTCCATCATTCTTATCTTTTATTCATTCTTTCTTTCACTTGTTCATTCATTCGTTGATTCATTCATTCACATATTCGTTTACTCTTTTATTCATACATTACGTAACTCCTTGTGCGGGAGTCGCCTTGGCGACCCATCGGTCCCATAGCCTTTTAATGTTGCTATACTCTACTCGGAATGACTATATTGATAGTCTTCCCATTCTATTATTGTAACCCATTCATTGTTTCATTGTTGAACGCATAAGGGACTTGAACGCAAGCTTGTGCCTTAGCACGAGCGTGGAGCGCGGTGCGAGAGTTCTCGTATTTTCCATGTTCTTTTTCATATTCTATACAAGCATGCAAGATAGAATTATTCCCTTAGCTAGGTGCGTTGAGTCCTTTATTAGCATGCACGGGGTTATCGCCTAGCGATTCTCGTGATAGTGTCCGTATTGTTATGTGTCTAGGCTAAGCAAAGACGAGTTCATCGGAGCCACCCACCTTAGCGATGTTCGCATCGGCCGAACGATACTCCGAGCGCGCCTTTGAAAGTCTAAGTCTGGATTCATCTTTGACGGGCCAATGTAAGCCTTGCATCGATTCTTCTTCAGGTCGATGCCAACTCTTCGGGTCGACGGCTCGTTTGAGTCGTTGTACTTGCCGTTTGAATCGGCGTTCCGCTAGGGCGGAGCGGGTCATTACATAATACACCACTCAAAACAAGTCTCGTCCTCGAGACTTCCTGAGTGCAGGTCATCCTACCATTCCTTAACTCGTGTCGTCGTATTTCTTAGACAATACTATCGAACGGCTCTATCGTTCGATGGCATCGAACCATAATCGATACCTTTCTAAGTTCCGTATCGCGTACGTCTGGTCGATTTTATTGAATGGCTTTTCATTCATTTTAGAGTTGATGGCACTTATTCAATTCAAGTGTTTCTTTGACTTGGTTGCTATTTTGACGTATCATGGGACTGAAACGGTCGCACGAGGTGCGTTGTATTTTATCAAACTCGAGAGTCGTATGCTGAGGCAAACTCACTCATTCCTTCATGCGCATCTCAACACCCACTTGCAGCTGCATTCGAGTTCATCACTTCGCTGAGTTTGGATCGTGCACATATTCAAGGCGTCTCCCGAATACGTACATTTCAACTAAGCTTAGCGATTAGCAAAGTCGGACAAGCTACTCGTGATAGTTTTGATTTGCCGATCGTTCGCTAACTTCGATTTAAAACCGAACTCATGTGTATCTCACTATCGTTTATCTCGGTCCTCGAGATGATCCGGTTCGCTTCTCAAGCGTTCTTGACTACGAAATTAATATGATTTCTTCTTAGCGGAGTCGACCAAGTCTAAGTAATTTTCGTCCGATTCAAGACCAAGTATTGCACCATCATCGAGTATTTCTTTCTATAAACGATTCAATTCGTTATCCCAACTTTACTTGCGCGTCATCCATTCCTATCATTCTCTTCGTTTGGGGCCAATCTCATCGTCGTTCACGCACACTCCCTATTCCCCGTCCTACTCTAAGTCTTGCTGCCACAAGTCTATCGTCCGTCCGGATGATACTGTAAGGTCAATCGCACAAGTTCAATCACTCGGCATAGGGTCGTCCGCCTATCCGCTTGGTCAGCTCACAAGGTCATAGTTACAAGTCAAGTCCGTCGCTCATCGTGCAAGGTTGTTGCACGACGCTCGCCCTAAATCCTATGGTCAAACCATTTGTTTGCTTATACGGGTGTTTCTACCCAAGCTCGCGTCACTCAGATTTCTAAACATCGAGCACGATCACCTATTCGCATCAATGCATTCGTTGTGCATATTCGAATCCATTCAAATCACCCAATCGACATACTTCACATATCCATTCTAACCAATTCATGTATTCGATCACGAGGTCATCCAGCTCGATAATACATTGCGTCCCAATCTCACGCGAGTCCGATTATCCACGATGGTTCATGAATCACCATGCAACGCTCTTGCGGAATAATCATTCTCATCGGGGCACACTCTTGTTTGAGTTTAGACAAACTCATTCTCGATACGCGGATTGGACCTACTCAATCCTCAAGTTCAATTCCAAGCACACAATTTCATTCTCGACTCCACCTTCGCGTCGAACCATAAGTCAAAGCAATCAGATTGCCACGCCATCCAAGCTCAATCACTCCCGCTATATGAATTACTATATCAGCGCTCATACGGAGTGATCGTCATAATTCCGACGTGACGCATGTGCGAGGCTGGAGTTGCGCTCGCATAAGACAAGAATGTGAACGTTGTGGTTGTCAACGAAGCAAATCCAAGCATTCATATTTTCATCCAAACCAAATTAATTCGATAGTTAGACCGTCATGCGTTCAACTAGAAAATCCTCGAGCTAAATCTATCTTTCCCTCGACACATCTTTAACATCCCAAGTATAGCATCCAACGGAACAATAACATTTGCACGATCGTCATTCGCAGAGTCAGAGTACCCCCGAGTTATCGCATATCGATCTTTGATACGCCTCAATACCATCGACGATATGCGTAACCTGACGATCTTCCTTTGCAACCAATTTCGAATCGTGCGACTGATGCTATTGTCCGAGTTGGATAATCCACAATTTTCTCGATATTCAGGATCAAGTTCGATCGCTATTCCTCAAGCTCGTTTCAAGATCGTTGTTCAAAACTCAAATCACATTTCATTTGAATCAATCCCAAATCGTACGTACGATCCTCTAAGTTTCCTCGATCAAGACCATTCACTTTCATTGATCGTTCCGAATCATTTTCTAACATGCGTTGCCCATTTACAAGTTGTCCGAACGACATCTCGTTCGGGACATTCGAAGTCACGATCAACTAAGCGTGACGCGTTCTAAGGCTTTGCGCGATCGCATCGCCTCGTCGACATACCCGTTCTATCCGTATATCTTGTAGTCTCGCTCGAACAATTTCTATAACGTCCATACACCACTCAAGGTTCGAGCCACTCGACTAGTCGTCGACACTCACTCTTATCCTTCTTCGAAGCTATCACATACACCACTCGGATTCAAGCTATATGATCTAGTCCTCAATCACGTTCGCGTCATGCGCTAAGACATCATTCAGATTCGTTGAACGAATCTCTAGCGTAATCGCTCACGTCGCCTCGACGTACTAAGTCGTTCATACTAATCCTCAAAATCCAAGCCAATCCTTCGGGTACGCCTAAGCGTTAACTCGATAGCGTTCCTATCGATAGACACTCAAAGTGTATCTCCGTTCTTAATTGAGCGATACTTGATATCGCTCGCAACTCGATTGCACCAAAAGTCGAGGTGCACGACACGCGGACTAAGTTGTGCCACATAACCATCCCGTGCGGGCTATATTCAAGTTTGCACGCTGATTTGCTAGGTCGACGCAAGACTAGTCAGGCACGCACGCGATATGTTAACTTAGCAGGTGTTCTATTATCGAGTCAAGTTTAACATCGTTCGGTACAAAGGCCTTCGCCTATCGATCCCGTCCAACCGAGTACTCGTACGAGCTTTTGAAATATTTAGACTTATTGTATGGAACATCCCAAGGCACAACGAGAGAGAGCGTACACTTCTTTTGTTTCCAACCGAGCTTTCAAAACTGAGAAAATCAAAATAAAGTCCAAGGACGTGAAGCCGTGCTCTGATACCAATCTGTCACGCCCCGCTCCCGTAGGAGCGATCGTCCTCGCTAAGGCATGATGCCGCACGGGTCTAGGTTGCACCCGTGTAAGGCCAAGTCCAGAAACGGCCGATTTGAGCTAGGCCACAGAGTCGCACAGAGTGTCCCCGTTCCAGCGGAAAGTAAATGAACACAAGTAGCAGCGAATTCAAACTCTTTATTGATATTCAAGAAGTTTACAAGCGGCGCTAGGCCAAGTTTACAAGTCTCTCAAGCTCTCTCTCTCTCTCTGAAACATAAAAGGCGTGCCAAGTGGCTTACAAGATGGAATGATTCATGGCGATATTCCGATACATTATGTTCTGTATATTGTGCTCCAGCTCCTTGCAACGCTCCAAGGCTCCAGAGATAGCTCCGCGCCTTAGTACGTTCGAGGAAAGCTCCGCACCCGCCGACGTTTCCTGCTTCCTACAAGCAGACTGTAGGGTTATCAGTACATTGTTATGCACTAGTGGGGAGGCTAGTTCGCCCACAATGCTATCATTACCAAATACGTTCTATTTACTTTTGTGCATCTCTATCATTCATTGTCTTTCTAATCTTGCCTTAGGATCAGTTTCATGGCATATTTCATAGCCTATCTCGTGTTGCCGAATACAAGTGTCGCATGGAAATATATGCATGACTTACCCATACTTACCGTCCGGCCTTCCCTGTCCAAAGTAAACCAAGTTAGTCAATAATTCATATGAAATGACTTAACGTAATTCATGTAAACATTCAATGTCAAGGGCGTGTCCCTGCCTCGGGTCCTAGAACGTCGTAGGCGTGTTTTCTAACTCCTTTGCCGAACTACTCTCGATTATCTGGTGTGTTATATTCAAGCTTGTTCAGAAGGCACTTTGTTCAGTTAACTTAGACTACTTTGATTTCAATGCAAGGACTTGTACGTGAATTGCCACCAGCAAAGCCCACTTAATCTATATGCATCGGTCGCTGGCATCACAAGCCAATTTGGACATATTCTTCCCTTGGTATTTCTCACCTATCGAAGCGTGCGGCTGGAACACCTTGATAGTCTCTTTGAAATACCCTGCATTTACGTTTCCAGTGGTGGCCAAGCCCGCACCCCGGTTGTCCGTAAGCCCCTTTGATTCCGCCTAGGCCGGCATATCCCCCCTTTGATCATGTCGCGGAATCCCTTTTTCTTTACGGCCACGGCATCGCCACCCCTCGCCCATGCCGTTTGTCCACGACCATTTCGTATTAACTTATCTTTTTAACTTAACGGCCGTCTCTGAGCCGTAGGCTAACCCTTAGCCTTAATGCGTAATTGACCAGGTTGGCGTCCGTGCAGCGCAGGTAACGAGCCCCGTTGTACGTGCCCGTCATACCTGTCGCTAACCATTTCCATCATTCTTATCTTTTATTCATTCTTTCTTTAACTTGTTCATTCATTCGTTGATTCATTCATTCACTTATTCGTTTACTCTTTCATTCATACATTACGCAACTCCTTGTGCGGGAGTCGCCTTGGCGACCCATCGGTCCCATAGCCTTTCAATGTTGCTATACTCTACTCAGAACGACTATATTGATAGTCTTTCCATTCCATTATTGTAACCCATTCATTGTTTCATTGTTGAACACATGAGGGACTTGAACGCAAGCTTGTGCCTTAGCACGAGCGTGGAGCGCGGTGCGAGAGTTCTCATATTTTCCATGTTCTTTTCCATATTCTATATAAGCATGCAAGATGGGATTATTCCCTTAGCTAGGTGCGTTGAGTCCTTTATTAGTATGTACGGGGTTATCGCCTAGCGATTCTCGTAATAGTGTCCGTATTGTTATGTGTCTAGGCTAAGCAAAGACGAGTTCATCGGAGCCACCCACCTTAGCGATGTTCGCATTGGCCGAGCGATACTCCGAGCGCGCCTTTGAAAGTCTAAGTCTGGATTCATCTTTGACGGGCCAATGTAAGCCTTGCATCGATTCTTCTTCAGGTCGATGCCAACTCTTCGGGTCGACGGCTCGTTTGAGTCGTTGCACTTGCCGTTTGAATCGGCGTTCCGTTACGGCGGAGCGGGTTATTACAGAAAGTGTGTTGCCTGGTCTTTTAACCATTTACCCGAGGACGTCCAGAACAAAATATTTTCTATCGGTCTACAAAATTTGGCTAGATATGCCTACATGACGCAGGACAGTGCTCTCATATCGGC